>CANXYC012383195.1:0-25199 GCA_948193065.1 Aleurites moluccanus | reverse complement strand
GTGACCGGCACTAGGGAACGGGAAAGCATAAGGCTTCCGGAACCCGTAGTAAGCCTGACTTACCACTGAACAATAAAACCTATAATGTGACAACTATAACTGTCACCAACAAGAACTATAAGCCCACATATTCAACATAATCCTCATAATTTAACATCAATTAAGTTTTGCTTAACAGAATAACCATAAACCTGACATTGAAAATAATAATGCGGAGCTCTAAAAATTTAATACAGTGAATATAAAATAATGACATAGCAATTTAAATAATTTTACTGCCTGAGAATTAAGAGGCAGGAATACTTAACTTAAAAATTTAAATCTCTTTAAGCTCGACCCAGAACCTGGAAAAATATTTGAACAAGGGTGAGCGTTAGACTCAATGAGCTGATATAAATTAATTTAACATGCAGGTCATTTATTTAATCTACATGAAATGCCACATTACACATAATCATCCATAACATACATAACATACATGATGGAAAATGTCTGTGGAATCCAACCTCATTTATGTTTTTGTTTATCGAAAATGGAGAGTCGACCCCCTCTCTTGGCTCTCTTAAATTCCAACTATGGGGTCACGGTGAGATCAACTCAAACCAGGCATCCCTATACTGTCTTATCTATGTCTAGGGACCACGGTGAGATCAACTCGAACTAGGCAATCCCTGTAAATAACATCATCATCATATCATATCATGTTAGGTCACGTTACATCGTTGATATTTTATGTGTTAGTGGTGGATTCCACATCACCCTATTTTCCATCGTAAACATATACATACAATGTCATTCATCGTCATCGTCAACATCATATAATATGACATAAACATACATCATGCTACTAAATCTAATGCAATAATAATAGTTATATACATATATTTTATCCATCAATGCATTCATCAATACTTGCATGCAGAGTTAAATTAAATATATCAACTCACAACTTAACGATCATTAACCAGCTAGCTCTTTTCGGAGCGCCTCCTGATGACAGTAAGGAATACATCTGAAATACATGTACCACATACGAGATTCATTAGAATAATACTCAAATACTGACTCAGAAATATAAAAAACGAATTTTGAGAATTTGCCAAAATTTTGGCAGAATCTCTCCTAAAATAGGATATAACCTCCAAAAATAAAAACACTTCTAATAATCATCCCATTGACCCAAATCCAATATTATCAATCAATTGACCCCTTCTGGGTCTCCAACTCAGCAATAAAATATTTATAATTAACTTTATATGCCTTAATCATTTGATCCAAATAAATAAACAATTACTTATACTAATAAATAAACATTCTAACTCAAATCTAATATCTAATCGGTTTAATCCATCAATACCGATGTATCAATAATAATAGTAGTGAGTAATCCATTTGCCACACTTCAATAGTTATCTTAATTTAATCTCTTTATAGACTTAATTTAATTATCAACTTCATTAAATTACTGCTTAAATAAATTAACCTTTTAGTATCTAAATGCCATAAATATTGTCCACCTAATTTTCATAATAATTTCCATATCAGTAATAATAAATTCGTCTTAATTCTTACATTCAATAAAAACATAATTCCTGATAATTCATCGCTCGAAAATTCTAAAATCAATGCTAAACTCAATATTTTTCCATAATTCTCATCCAAATAATTTCTATAATAACTCCAAAATAATATAGCAAATTTACTTTAATTTTTGCAATCTAATAAAAATACAGTTATCAAATTTTAACTGCCTAAATTCTCCAATATCAGTATAAATATTCATCCATTTTCACAAATTTGTCTCCAATCATACTCCAAATAATTAATAATTGATTTTAGAACAATTTAAATCATACTTACTCAAAATTTATTGAAAATCTACGCATGTCCTATATTTTCCAGTCCCAGTTTCGATCTCCGATCGGGGAAAAATTGATGCCATTGGAAAGCCATGAAAAATGGAGTTCAACAAAATTAGAGTCATCGGGATTGGCCGCCCGAATTGGCCGAAATCTGCCATTGAAAGTCCGGTGGTTCTATTTTCCAATCTCCTTTTGCGGTGAATTTCAGGTGGCAAGATGGGTACCAAAAGAAAGCTGGGACCAAGACAATATTTATATATATGATTCATATGTTATATGATATTGTATTTCTGATCTATCAATTGAAATTTCCAAAATATTCTCAAACCAAAATGACAATTTGTTTCATGTGATTACCATGTATATATATTGTAAATGACTTGGTTATCTTTCCTTGGATCAAGTTCATATGCAAACTATTTGTTAACTTGACTGAATTTATATTATATATTGATGGTCTTGTGACCAATATGTTTCTTGTGAGATTGCAACTGTATGACCTTATGAATAGAACGCTCTTTCTAATGATAGTAAATTCATTGGTCCATTGTGCACTTTGAGAACCTAGCTGATAGGGTTTTTATCAGTGTTCCACCTAGAGGGGACCATGAGCTCTAGACGTATGTCTGGCCAAGCATGCGTTTGCGATAATGTAGCAAGGACTACCGATGCACTCTGTTGTGATAGGTAGCAAGGCTACTGATGCACTCTGCAGTTCTATCATGTGATTTGACAGTGCTATTCGATTGTGAGCACTTCCATTCTTGTAAGCATAACCATATGATATTTTCTTACCCATGTTCTTCGGATTTGCCTTTCCTTAGGATTGATATATTTCTTTTACATTGCATGTTCATATCTTACTGAGTTGAAGGCTCACTCCTCTTATATGGATTTCAGGTGATAGTGTAGCTCAAGAGGGAGCTAATATAGAAGATCGAGCTTCTTGATTTATTCCTCCAAGAAGTCTTTACTGTAATTATTTTGATATATATACATATTCATTGAACTGTATTATGGTACTGTACGTAGTGAGAGTATACTCTAGAGCTCTGTAGTTAGTTTTGAGGATGATATTATTTTGATGTATGAACTGTTACATTTTGGGATGCTCTTGTTCCTTAGTAATGTGGGATGTATCTTTTGATCAGTAAGGAACAAGAGGAAATTATATGATGATAAATATAAATGTATGAATTATAATTTCATGAACTATAGAAATGAATATTTGTAATGATTTCTATATTGGATATGAATATGTAATATGAATGAGATCCAGGATATGAGTGTTCTACGGGTTTATGGTGGCTTTAAGCCTACTCTTGCCTTAGGACCGTCGCATCGCTAGAGTCGGGGTATGACACATGACAAATATAATATTCGGCCTACTAATAGTTAAATAAAGTAAGTTACCAATCATATCTCTATATTTCATCTCCTCAATTGGCTTACTAAGATCATCCTTGTCAAACTTGATGGTGGAGTTAATTGGTGTTCTACTTGCCTTTGCTCCATCCATTCCAAATCTCTTGAGAAGTTCCTTTATGTGCTTTGATTGGTTAATAAAAATGCCTTCCTCATATTGTTTTATTTGTAATCCAATGAAATACTTCAATTCTCCCATCATGCTCATCTCAAATTCACTTTGCATGCATGAAGAGAATTCCTTGCACAAAACCTCATTAGTACCACCAAATTCACTTTTTCTATCCATGTAACTACTGACAAAATTCGCATCGGAATAGCCAATTAAACTAAAATGCATGTTCTTTTGATGCCAAAGACCTAGATGTTGTGTGCCAATCAAATATTTTAAAATCCTTTTGACAGCATACAAATGAGACTCTTTAAAACAAGATTGAAAACGTGTACATAAACACACGACAAATATAATATTTGGCCTACTAGCGGTTAAATAAAGCAAGTTACCAATCATATCTCTATATTTCATCTCCTCAATAGGCTTACTAAGATCATACTTTTCAAGCTTGATGGTGGAGCTAATTGGTATTCTACTTGCCTTTGCTCCATCCATTCCAAATCTCTTGAGAAGTTCCTTTATGTGCTTTGATTGGTTAATAAAAATGCCTTCCTCATATTGTTTTATTTGTAATCCAATGAAGTACTTCAATTCTCCCATCATGCTCATCTCAAATTCACTTTGCATGCATGAAGAGAATTCCTTGCACAAAACCTCATTAGTACCACCAAATACTATATCATCAATATAGATTTGCACTATCAACATGTTATACATATAATTTTTAATGAAAAGTGTTGTATCAACTTTACCTTTTGAAAAACTATTGTTAATAAAAAAGTGCTAAATATATCATACCAAGCTTTGGGAGCTTGTTTAAGACCATAAAGAGCTTTTTGAAGTTTAAAAACATGATTTGAAAAATCATATTGTTCAAAACTGGGAGGTTGTTCAACATAAACTTCCTCCTCAATAAAACCATTTTAAAAAGCACTTTTAACATCTATTTGATACAACTTAAAGTTCATGTGACATGAAAATGCAAGTAGCATCCTAATTGCCTCAAGTTTAGCCACTGGTACAAAGGTCTCATCATAATATATTCCTTCTTCTTGATTATATCCATTTGCCACCAATCTAGCCTTGTTCCTAGTGATCCTACTAATCTCATCTAGTTTGTTTCTATACACCCATTTGGTACCTATGATGGGATGGTTTTGTGGTCTAGGAACCAAGGTCCAAACCTTATTTTTCTTAAATTGGTTTAATTCATTTTCTATGGCCTTAACCCAACTTTCATCATCTAGGGCCTCATTGATATTCCTAGGTTCACTCTTAGATATGAAGGCTAGGTTATTTAATATTTCCTTGAAAGAGGATCTTGTGGCCACAACCTTTGAGGTTTCACCAATTATGAGGTCTTTTGGGTAGTCTTTTTTGAATTTCCAATCCTTTGGAAGTTCAACATCAATAGGAGGAATTTCTATGGCCTTGGAAGAATTTTCTAGGACATCATGATTCTTTGAAGATGAATCAAAAGATGCTCTAAGTCTATGAATGAATCATGCACATGATCAAATATGTCATCATTATTAATATGATCAAATCTATGCACATCAAAAGGACTAGTTTAATCAAATGTAACATGCATGGATTTTTCAACAACTAAAGTTTTTTTTATTGAAGACTCTATAAGCTTTGCTAAAAATTGAATAGCCCAAGAAAACACATACATCCATTTTGGAGTTAAATTTTCCAAGATTGTCCTTGGTGTTTAATATAAAACATTTGCATTCAGATACTCTAAAATATGAAATTCTTGGCTTTTTTCCATTCTGTAGCTCATAAGGAGTTTTATTTAAAATTGCTCTTATGGAAAGTCTATTTCAAATGTAACAAGCACTATTGATGGCTTCGGTCCAAAAGTACTTAGAAAATGAGTACTCATTGAGCATAGTTCTAGCCATATCAATAAGAGTTTTATTTTTCCTTTCTACAACTTTGTTTTGTTAGGGAGTTCTAGGAGTAGAAAAGTTATGAAAAATTCTCATTTCATCATAAAAGGTTTTAAAATCATGATTAACAAATTTTCTTCTATGATCACTTCTCAAGTATGTGATATAAAAACCTTTTTCATTTTGGATTCTTTAGCAAACGATTAAACTTCTTGAAACTTTCATCCTTATGAGTAAGAGATAATACTCAAGTAAATCTAGAGTAATCATCAACAATGACAAATGCATATTGTTTACCTCCAAGACTAGATGTCCTACAATGACCAAACAAATCCATATGCAAATGCTCTAGAGGTCTAGTAGAAGAAACAATATTTTTGGTTTTAAAAGAACTTTTGACTTGCCCATTTGACATGCATCACACATTTTATCTTCGTGAAACTTGACCTAGGGGAGAACAATTACAAGCTCATTAGACTTAAGATTGTCAATGTGATCCATGCCAACATGTCTAAGTCTCCTATGCCACAACCATGCATCATCCATAGAGAAACCATACAATCAACATTATCATTATGCATATTATTGATATCAATCATATAAACATTGCCAATTCTATGACCAATAAATAAAATTTTCTTATCCTTCAAATGCTTCATATAGCATTTCTTAGAAGTAAAAGAAATTTTATTTCTCATGTCATATAATTGACTAATACTAATCAAGTTATGGTTCAATCCTTCAACCAACAACACATATTCAAAAGAGGGTTTATCAGTCTTACTAATTTACCCAATTCCAATGATTTTACCTTTGCCATTATCTCCAAAGGTTACCTTTCCTCCTTTATTCTCTTCCAAGTTTGAGAGAAGACTTGCATTACTGGTCATATGCCTTGAACATCTACTATCCAAATACCATGACTCTTCTTTCCTTATAGATTTCAAGCATACCTACAAATGATGAAATTCATCTATTTTTAGGTACCCAAATACTTTTGGGTCCTTGGGGGTTAGCATCAACATAACCTAAATGCATATTTCTAATATGGCATTTGAAATTTGAATGATCAAATTTCCCACAATAGTGACATCTAAAGTGAATTTTATATTTTTGTTGAGATTTTGTCCTATGTTGTGTTTTGGAGTGATATTGAGGCCAATAACCATATTTTGATTTTGGTCTAGAATATACATTCTTAGGTCTTCTAAAATGAGAGTCATGCATGACATGCTTATGCACATTTACTTTAGGCCTAGCATTTTTAAGTGGAGGCATATAATCAATGTTAGCATATGTACTTGATGCCTTTACAAATGTAGTCTTAGATGTTGATGGGGTATTCCCTCTACTATAGCCAAGTCCATATTTAATTGTAGAATACCTTTGAGACTCAATTATTTTATCCCATTTTTCTTTGCCACTACAAAGTTTGGACATGCAATCATTATGAGAGTCTAACTTTTTATTCAACAAGGAATTCTCATTTTTTAGCTTATTGCATTCTTGGTCTCTAAGGTTAATGGCCTTTTTCAATTCAACATTAGATGTACGTAATTCATTTATTTCATTTTTGTAAACATCACAAGCATCTAAGACTTCAATTGACATTTTTTTCAATTTACCATATTTATTTTGCAACTTATGATATTTTAAATGCAATGTATCCATAATTTGTATGTCATCATTATTAGAGTTCAAATCAGAATTACTAATCTCACTTGAAGATGCATCATCTTCCATTGTTATAAAGCAAAAATTGGCTGCTTCATCTTTGCGAGCTTCCTTCTCTTCATCGGAGTCACTTGAATCATCCCAAGTGGCCACTAATACATTCTTCTTGAAGCTTTTCTTATTCTTTAATCTTGGACAATCCGCTTTTATGTGACCAAATTTGTCACATTCAAGTATTTCACTTGATTATCTTTGTACTTCTCATGCTTCTCGTATCTTTCAAATGGCTTCTTGTTCTGGTTTTTTCTAAGAATAAGATTTCTTATTCTTTTAGTGAGCAAGTCCATGTCTTCATCATCTTTCCCTTCATCACTATCAATTTAAGAAGCCTCCTTGGAAGCAATGAGAGCTATCCCTTTATTCATCTCTTTAATTTTGTATTGAGATAAAATAATTTTATGTGTGAAAAGTTTTCCTAACAAGTTGTCGGTTGGGAGGGTGCTCAAGTCATTAGCTTCCTCAATTGAAACTACTCTTACTTTCTAATCTTTCTTGGGTAGAAATCTCAAGATCTTGCAATTAATGTCTTTTTTAGAGTAATTCTTCTCAAGCTTCCTTATTTGATTTACAATCACCTTTAGACGATTGTACATTTTTGGATACCTTCTCATTGGGTAGCATTTGGAAGAGCTCATATTCATGACTAAGAATTTGAATTTTCTTATCCTTAACTTGATTTGTTCCTTCATAAGTGGTCTCAAGAGTATCTCATATTTGCTTTGTCGAAACACACTGGGAGATTTTGCCATACTCCTCTCTACTCAAAGTCCAATAGAGAGTGTTCAATGTCTTTTGATTTCTCCCATTTGTTTTCTTTTCCATTGGTGTCCATTCAATTTTTGGTTTGTTGACTTCCATATCATCAACTATTTTTGTAGGAACCGTATAACTCGCTTCAACTATATCCCAAAGATCAATGCCATCACTATCCATGTAGATTTTCATTCTATTTTTTCAATAGGGATAGTCGGTGCCATTGAAGTAAGGTGGTCTCATAGTAGAACCGCCTTCAATAATGTTGGTTGCTTGGTTTGCCATATGATCTTTGATCCAAGATGATTAAATCTTTAAAAGAGTGGATTCAAAACTCTGATACCAATTGAAAGTCCCTTGGCAACCAAGAGGGTGAATTATTTATCTTTAAAAATTAATAACAACTTAAAATTAATAAGGAGAAGAAGGAAAGAAAATTCACACAATGAATTTATAGTGTTTCGGCCAAAATAAGCTTACTTACACTCCTCAAGATCACACTTGAGTATTTCACTATCTTTGATCCTTTTACAGGTTCAAGATCAAACCTCAAAGAGTTTTGGCTCACACTAAACCTTACAAGTATTTTTCAAGTAGGCTCATACACAACCCAAAAGAATTATAAAAGATAAGAAAGAAATTACCAAATAACTTTTGCCCAACTCTCATAAATTAATTACACTTCAACAACCTTAAAGTTTTAGCAATTAATTCTATTTACAATAAGAAACTCAAATTTAAGTTTAAGAACACTTGAATGCTTTGAAGGTATGAATTAATGCACTATGAATGGTTATTGTTACTCCATTAAATTCATACCAACCCATATAAATAGTCCTCAGCTTAAAAGTCGTTTGGGTCTATTAAATATACATTTAATATAAATTCACATCATTGCAATGACAATATTTTTGTCAATTTTTCAGGTGCGGTGGCTAAAAATAGAGTAGTGGGAGCTACTGATCCTATAGTGGGCACGACTCAGTCTTACAATAAAAACTTTACGGCTGCGATTTTTAGTATAGCGGCGGTGAATAGTCTTAGTAGCAGGTGCTAATTAATAGGTAGCGGACATAAAGATTAATCCAAATATCCAAAGTATTTTTGTGTCTCCGAGTCCAATCAATAGCGGGTGCTACTCAATATATAATGGGCGCTACAGCTTGACTCCTTGAACCTTTGAACTTGGATTTAAATTTCGCGGCTGTGAATGTTTGTGTAGCAGATGTGAATTACATAGTAGCGAGTGCTACATGCTTAGTAGCATGGGCTACACTTTCAACCTCAGCTACTGGATTGAATGTAGCGGCTGTGAATAATAGGTAGCAACTACTACTTACTTAATAGCAGGTGCTATATTATGTATAACGGGTACTACTCATGAAAAAACTGTATTTTGAAAAAAAGACCCTTGAATATAAACAAGCAAATAACATTAGATAAATAATTAGTTGCTTATTTCCATCAAAATAAGCATGTTAGACATTGAAGGTCTAACAAAAGTTGTCCATGCTAGGAGGACACTAAAAATAGCATACGATACTACGACCGAATTTATACAATCAATCTCTTTTAAGGTACTGATTCCTCTCTAGTCTCAGTACATTCTAAAGCCGATTGTCACAGCTCCAGGTATTGACTTTGAGTGCTTCGTTTATTGTAAATGTTCAGTCTCTAGGTTTAACCATAAGAATTCTCTTCACTTATGGCTCAAACCAAAATCTTTTTACCTTGGCCAACTAGACCAGATGACTTCCTGGCATGGCATGATTGCCTTAAACCGACCTTTTCTAGTATTTGAAAGTCCCTAGGAATAGAAGATCTTATGGAATTTACACTTACTAGAGTCCCTTTTTTCAAAGATGGTTTTTTTTCTAGCCTTACTTTTTTGGTCAGCCAACATCAATGTCTTTACTTTTAGTTTTGGTATTATGTCCAATACCCTCCTTGATTTAGTCAATCTTTTTAATATCCAATTATCAAGTGAAACTATGGATGATTCATTAGAAGTAGACATTTTTATCCTGAAAGTGTTAGGCTGCGAATATACTCGCAAGTGCACGAAGTAGGTGTAGCACAAATGGTAAGGACACCTAAGGTCTTTCTCTACTAAGAAAAGTTTGGTCGGGCTAAATTATAATTGAGGTTGTCACAATTTAAACTAATAAAATAAAAGAAAATAAGGTCCTAAACATTCTAATCAAGTTCAATGACAAGTAAATTAAAGAGTATAAATTAAATGACAACAAGAGAGAATGTGAACAAATTGAAGGCAGTGAGCAAAACTATCAAATTCAATAAATAATATAGATGGGTTTTCGGGAATGTAATTTTCCCAAATAGGCTAGCATGCAAAGAATTAATATCTATCAGTAAAAAAAATTAAATATATCAAATTAACGGTCAAAGTTACCCCGATTTATAATCCTAATTCAATTAAAAACTAACAGTACCCTGACTTATAACCTTAAATTGTTAATTTCATACTTGATAATAATCTACATATTTAGGTCTTATGAATTAATATCTACATATAAGTATTCGTCATGCGCCTATATTTGGAATGAAGAGCAAACTAACAATTTAAATGAATTTTAAGTTTCGAGTTATTATCCCTAAATATGCATCATCTAATTGGTTTCATTAGACACTATAGAACAAAAGAGTTAATTCATTATTAGATTAAAAATAATAAATATATTTAAAGCATTCATCATATTCATTTTAGCAACGGTTATATTTAAACAAATATAATCAAAGCAATTAAAGATTAAGGGAAAATAAATCTTATTCAAAAGTAAATCTCCTTCAAAATGCAGCTCACCACCACGACGCTCCACTTTGATTTCAATCCAAATACAAATGCTACTATTAAAGAAAATAATGGAAATAGAAGACAAAAATAGAAATTGAAAGGTGCCTCTAGGAATTAAAACTCTAGAGCCCCCTTTGTTATATAAATAAAACCTAAGAACTAAGAGTTTATATAGAGCTATCACTACTCTCCCATCTCTCCCCTTTTTTACTTCTGTGAGTTTGTTTTTTTTTTTTTAAAGGATTTTGAATCCCTTCCATTACTCTCTAAATCAAGCTATCCTTATCTTCCCTTTTAATTTTCTTTAATATTTTCATATCTTCAATTTGAATTTATCTTAAATGCATCTTTTGAATTTATGTGAATTCTTTTATCTTAATTGCTCCAAGATGCACCATTTTGTATGAAAATATTACTACCTTACTTTACTTGAATGAGTGTCCACGGGCTTGGAGGATTTGTCAAGGACATAAGGCCTTTTGGAGAGGAGCTCCACGAACATGGAAGAGTTATATGGCCATGGGGCCTTTTTATTTTGATGCTCCACATCCATAGAGTTACATAGCCATAGAGCTTTTATTTTTTGTGCTCTACGACCATGAAAAATTTCTATGGCCATGGAGCTTCTTCTCCTTGAATTTCATAACCATGGAGGATTTCTATGGTGTGATCCCTATATGGAAATAATCCTAGAGGAGGAATAGGATTATTAGAATTGTAATACAATTCTCACCCTAAATGCAATATACAAACAAATATAATGCAAATATATTCAAAGTAGATCAAGGGATAGAGAATTATTAGCCAATTTTTTTGTAGTGGTTTGGAGCACAACTCTTCTCCTACGTCCATTTCTCTCAAGCTCATGACTTGAGGTTCCACTAGTTAACCGAGATTGAGCCTAAAGCTTACAATAATTCTTCCAGGATTTTGCCTTTACAATAATTTGTTCAGAATTTCGCCCAACTATGGGATACCACCCATAATATCAAACATACTTTTGATATTTAGAGATTTACAAGTGTCTATAATACTTAAGCTAAGCTATTTCAAGAATACAAAATGAAGTACAATACCTTTTACACTTCTTGAACACAAAATAAAAGAGATTAAAGTATAAGTGTTCAAGTTTATAATAGAGAATCAAGTATGAGAACTTTTTCAATATAATAGTCTTTGTATAGCTTTCAATAATATTCCAAAAACTTGTTCTAACTTTAAATGATCTTTTATTTATAGTTTTCAATTCTTGTGTAATAAATATGACAATTTGATTGCATTAAATGCAAGATCTCCCACAAAAAAGTTTCCAATGGCTATAATTTTTTAAACAAAGTTGTCGGATACGCAAGAGTAACAGTTGTTAAGAAAACATAACAAGCGTTAAGCCTTAAAATGTAACAGCCATAAAGAAAACATAACGAGCATCAAGCCTCAAAGTGTAACGGTCATTAAAGAACTATAACAAGCTTGAAAATTCTTTATGTATCTTAGACCATTTTTGAAGTAAACGCATAATGATCGTGAATGATTTTCTTACGGGTGTTACAGAGAGAATTGTAACGTACTTTACAAATTCTTCAGTGGCATTACTAAGAGTAATGAGCTTGACATAATGCTCACATGCGTTAAAATACTCTCTATGTCTCCATTGAATTTCAACCTTTTAGAGGTTTATAATACTGTTCACGGGTGTTACTGCAAGCTTGGTCATTTTTTATGTTGTTTTCCATGTATTTCCTATTAACAAACTCAAGATAACAATAATACAACAATAATATAGTTTATGGAGCACAAAATAACTTTGCTAGGATTTTACATACATCATCAAAATCAACAAGGGTTCAACATATGGCCATCGGGATTATTCTTTATGCCTTCCATGCCCATTGAGGGTTTATAAGGCCATGTGGCCAATTTCCTAACTGATCCATGGCCATAGGACTTCTTACTCCATTGCTTCACTCCCTTGGGCTTCTTCCAAGGTCTTGGGGTCTTGTTTTAGCTTATAACTTTTTTTAGTCCAAATATCTATAAAAGAGAGTTAAACATACAAATTTATGTACTATGCTCATTAGATTTTTTTTTTCTTTGAAATACTAAATTAATATAACTAAAATCCATTAAAATCACAAATAAAAATAATAAATGAGGACAAAAATGTGACGAATAATTTTCCCACACTTAAACTTTTGATTATTCTCAAGAAAATTGAAAATGAAAACAAACCTAATTTGAAGTAATTTAGACTTCAAAGCATAAGATAAGTAAAACATTAAGTTCTTAACACTTTTACATAATAATAATCTATAAACTTAAATCATATATAAAAGAAATATGATTTTGAAAATAATAATCTGATATGGTGAAAAAGAAAACAGTTCTCTAAATTTTTTTATTCTCTCAAGTGTTTAGGGTTTAAATTTAAGACGCTCAAACCAAAACATGCATAATTATAACCATAGGCTTACTTACTCGTCTAATTTCCACCACTGAATCACAATTTCAAAATATAAATTAGAAAGTGTTTTACAGGTTATAATGGAGTTAAGATAAAAGGTAGGAAATACTGATTTCAGATAGGCAATAAGATTCAAGAGCATTTCAATAATAAACACATAAAATAATAACTCACTCTTTTTAACCCATTTTTCACAGCATAACCTTTCTTCTTTTATTTTCTTATACTTGTATCTTGATCCAATTTTGCATACTTGTGTTTTTCCTTTTATTTTGCACTTTTTCTTCTTTCTTTTCTTTTCTTTTCTTTTCTTTTTCTTTTTTGTTGCATTCACAAGTTAATTTGTAATACTAACAAGGCTTAAATATAGACAATACAATATTAGTGCACATTATTACTTCCTATAACTTCAAGAACCACCCATACAAAGATTTCTCCCACACTCATTCAACACTCTCATGCATAATTAAAATACTCTCAAACCTAAAGGTAAGTGAAAGATAACATTTTAAATAGATAACTCATGTAGAGGTGTTTTCAAATAATTAGATATACATAAAAGCTCAAAGAGGTTCATCTAATAGAATTCAAAAGGTTGGCTATTTAAGTCAAGTAGTTAACCCTAAGTTGCCTTCCTCATTTTCAAACTTCAAATTGCTACATTTATATTGTTTCAATAAGTATTCACAAGCAAGTTCTAACATAATAAAATATGATGATATACACTCAACAAAAACAAGATTGATGATGATCAATCCAAAAATAGGCGTCAAAATCACACAAGAGAAAAGTAAAATAACCCTGCCAAATCATATTTTTGAAAATTGAATATCAATTTATATAGTTCCTAAGATATAAATCATCAAACACAGTTATGTTCAAACTAGTCAATGTCAAAAGCTCATGCTTCATAATTCAAAAAGATTTCAAGAATTAATTACATATTTATTTAATAAAAAATTTTAAATTTATCAAAATTTAAAGAAATAAAGCGAATAAGCAAATAAAGCAAAAAAAAATCTATTTTTCACACTTAAATTTCACATTGCCCTCAATGTAAATGAGAGATAAAATAATAAAATGCAAAAATAAATGAAGGTAGAATATTTACTTACAATGTTTTTCGCAGGAAAAGTCCATCAAAGCTAACTTTTAGAAGAAAAGCACTAGAGGACAAAATATTCTAGATAAACAATTAAAACCAAAATACTAACTGTAAAAATAAACAATAAAGATATTAAAATAAACTAAATAAAGAAAATTTTAATTCTATAATAAAACTTAAATAGTACTTAAGAAATTAAAAATAAAAATAGCTTAATTTTTAATAAAAACTAAAAGTATTGCAATAAAAATAATACTGAAATTAAAAAGTTCTAATGTATTTGTCGAGATATAGCAAAGATTTGCTAAGGGCGATGGGCATGATTAGACTTCTGGATGTAATGAATTTGCCTCGTTCTTTCCTCATGTTGCATCCTCAACTTCTTTTTTATGGAATCCATGCAGGCATCAATCTTTGCCCAAATGTCTGCTTGATAGAAGAAGCATAATCATTAGAATCACTAGAATAAGTATTATCTTTTTCCTCCTTGGATCTCTCCTCCATTTTGTCTTTTTAGCTAAAGGATCACCTTCTTACAGATACTCCAACAAGTAATATGATTGTCCCTCTCTCCATGCTAACCCAATATCCCTTATGTGCTTAAATCAAGTTTATTATTCCCTAGGACTTTCCTCATTTGACAATCATTAACATCAAATTCTTTTTGAAGGCCCATAGTAATGATAGTAATAATACTATCAAAACAGATATAACCTCTAAACCTAACCATGTTAGCTAAATGAGAAGCCAACTAATATCCTCTATTAATCTTTCGGCCAATAACTATGCACCATAAAATTAAAAGGTATTATATTTCATTATCTCATGGCTATATCCTCTTCCAAATAAATCATGAGTCATAAACCTATGTATGAATCTCAATAGAGGATCAGTAAAGGCAATGTCTTTTGAAAAGTGAAGGTTATAATTTTTAATGGAGGTCAATGAATTCCAAGCCTTTTAACAGTCCCAACCCATTAGAATTGTAACATGCATATACATCATTCATACTTACCTCAAAGCAATTATCCTTGCTAATCCACTTAAACACTTAAGTAAGAAGTAATCATTCCTATTGTCTTAAATTCTCCTTATTAAATCAAAATTCCTAAATATCCAAAATTGTAACATGCATATACATCGTTCATACTTATATCAAAGCAATTATCCTTGTTAATCCACTTAAACACTTGAGTAAGAAGTAATCATTCCTATTATCTTAAATTCTCCCTCTTAAATTAAAATTCCTAAATATTCAAAATTAGGGTTTTGCCTAAATATGCTCATACAAGAAAAAATCTTATGATTCTAAATATTTTTAAGAGTCTAAACATGATTTATAATATCAATTTAATCATCTTTTAGAAGAATATATAAAATTAGGGTGAATTACTACTATTCACCTAAAAATCTTATATCCATGAATTTTTCTTATAATCCATAATAAATGTCTTTTAATACTCATAAACAACTTATATTAATCTATTCTAACCATTGATTAAATTTACTTGAATTTAGAAATAAGTTTGGAGTAAATATCTTGAAACCCTAAAATGAAGATTCTTGATAAATATGGAATCTTAGTGTTCTTAGAGGTTTGATTCTTAATTCTTAGATTATTTGAGATGTAATAAATGTTTAAGAAGAGAATTTAATGAATGAGTGAATGGTTGAAGTGTATTTATGAAGAAAGAGAGAAGGGAAGATGAAATAAAAGAGTTGGAAATGAAAAAATGAGGTTCAGGATATATATAAGCCCGAGTCTTCATGCCCGTGAAGAGAGGCTTCACGGTCATGAAGGTCACTATTCATGCTTAGGATCGAAAATATTTTTACGATCATGAATGGGTGCTTCATGTCCGTGAAGGATAATCTAAGGAAACTAGAAAATCATATAAAAAATATTCTCACGATGGTGAAAGATTTCTCATGCCCATGAAGTGACTACTAAGTGAGAATATCTCATGTTTCTTCATTCTAACTTGTCCAAAACTCAAACAATTTTACTAAACCATGCATAACTCATCATATAGTATCATAAATTCATTCTAAGAATAATCTATACTAAATATATATCCTTAAAGCATCTATCATGTACATATACATATGAAATCATCTAGTATGCATCAAACAAAATACAAGTAAATTTAATGCACATATTCTCAACCTTACAACTCAAACACTAGGTATTACAACAAGAGAGTTGGGTTATTATATATACCCCTAGCTCATCATTGTAAATTTGTGTCAATTTACATGGATTTGCTTTAAATTTAAGCCCAATAATAAATTTTTAGACCGATGGTAATAATTATAAGGCTCATAAACTTATATAATATTAAATAAAATTAGATTTAATGATTTTGAAATTATCTCTAAAATTATCTAGATGCAATTGAAATTTATTGCAATTTACGAGATGGAAATTTAGTCAAAATTAAATGTATTGAAAGAAAAAAAAATAAAAAAATTAGGTGGTAATAATATGTACCTATGGATGAATGGATTTGACGTAACTACTTCACAAATATATACTAGACTAACAAGAAAAAAACGCATAATGTAAAACGAATAAGCTATTGTCTTTTCATTAAAAAAAATAAATTATTAGCGCCACAATTTTTTAAAATATTAACATGAAATTGAATCAGATGTAGAAAAAAATGGTTACACCAAAAACAGCCAAATCTTTTCCAGGATCAATATGTACATAATCCCAACAAAATATGCTCAAAACTAAAATTAACCGTTTGTTTCAACTCAATGGAAAAAAATAAAAAAGAAAAAAGAAAGATAGATTTAAGGTGTTTAAAAACTAATTAAGCTATTATGAAGATGTATATATAAATGTAAATTTTTTAATTGGTTTAAAAAAAAGTATATAATTTATATTATTAAAATTTTTTAATAATTTAATTTTAATATTTCTAATAACATGTGAATTTTTAATTAATCTCCTTAAAAAATTATATATAATTTATAATATTAAAATTTTTTATTAATTTAACTTTAACAGTAATAAAATTTTCTAATTATGCACCAGGTTATTACATAAAATCAAAATCATGGAAAAATGAAAAGGAAAAAATGAAAAAGCTTGAATGGATCTGACAACATGCTCATGTCAGAGTAATTAGAAACTATTGGCTGAAGATGCAAGTGGATGGGTCAGCTTCAAACAGATCCATCACTACGCTATGACCAGAAACATAATTCAGGCTTTAATATTAAAGGTGTGTGTCGCAAGCACGTAATTAAGAGAAATTCTTTATGGCTAACATAATTAAATATATGGATTTTTCTTTAGGAAAATAATTAATTATATTTATTTATACTAATTGCAATGTTTAAGCATTTTAATAATCGAATTCCGTGCTTTACACCACATCAAACTGACATAAGCTATGGAGGAAAAATAAATTAATAAGCACATCAAGTATTGATTAACTTTTGTGTCCACTATCAATATTGAGTAAGCAAAGTCATTAAAAATATTATATTAGATCAATAATTAATATTTCCATTTGCATATTTTGGAGCTCTTATATTAATAAAGGGTTCAATTGTATACTTTTAACTTTCTTGATAATTAATCAATTAAAACTTTTATTTTTATTTTTTTATCTTCTTAATTATTTTAATATAAAGGATATTTAATTTAGATTAATCTTGATTTTTTCATTAAATAATTGAGGATTTGATACCAGACATATTAGTTAGAGATGGGTTCCACATGCCCTAACTCATGATCACTATAGGAATATTTACACTAATTGGAATCTATCTATGAATATTATTTTCTTGTAGTTGCAATTCTATCTTAAATATAATTATTAAAAAAATTACTAATTAAAAGGCTAAAAAGTCAAATTAATTATTAAATTAATTATTTCATATTATCAATTTAATTTTTTAATTTTAATTAAAGTTAAATTTTTTTTTATAATTCTGCAAATTTTGTTAATTGAATCATTAATTTGATGATTAGTAATTTATCAAATTCACAAAATTTAAAAATTCAATTGATTATTATTAAAGTTTAAAAATTAAATTAATAGCATGTTATAATAAGTTCCAAAGTCAATATGACTTTTACCATTCAAATTATTATTATTATTATTTTCAATTTAATTTTAAGTTAAAATTGCAACTAATTTTGAATTGAGATAGAATTTATACTAAATAAATATAATTATAAAAATATATAAAATTTATGATAAATTTATATATTAAGTTAAATAAGAAATATATTCATTTGTCAATAAAAGTTTTAATAGCAAAAAATAATTGGGTTTTAATATATCCAAAAAATATCAATTATTATAATGATAATTATTTAGTGAGGATGTTGATCAATCAAAGTTAATTAATGTTATTTAATAGGTGTAACTTTTGAAGTGGGCTATGTTTCAATTGCAACAAATATTTTTATATTAAAAATATGATGACATAATAAATGTTGTCTTGTCCTAAAAGCATAGGATTTAGGAATTGATTATATGGCTAAATACTTTAATTTTTCAAAACTTTAGCTGCTCTAGTTACATAATTATTGTACCTGTCATTTTAGAAATTTAATTATTTATATTTTTAATTATTATTTTAAATTTTTAAAATAATATTTATTTATTTTTTTTATTTTATACTTATAACATTTAATTAAAATATAATAACTTAATTTAAAATAAAATTAATAATATAATATTAAATAAATTATTTTAAATTTAATTAATAAGTGTCTTAATATATATTTAAAATCTTAAATAACATATAAAAAAAATGAATGGAGTATTTTTTTAATTTTAATCTTATTGTTTCCCCAAAAGCAACATGTGTAGCCCTGTTGGTATTGCCCAAGCAATGAGAATTAATTGAAGAGGCACTCTTTACAAAAATAAATAAATGAATAAATAAATAAAATCATTTCAAAGTTCAATCTATTGTTATTTATCCATTTAATTAGCTTTAATTAAATTATTGGAATTATTATAAGATTATAATGAGCAAAGATTAGAGACGCGGCAAAGTGAGAAAAGGAATCATTTGAGGGTCTTTGGCTCCTTGGAATCTTGAGAGGCGCTTATTCACTATTGCATAAAAATTGTTTTGTCTCTAACAATTAAGGGTGTTTGATTGAAATGTTCATAGTAGCTTACTAATAATTAGTCACCGATTAGTGATTCGGTGACTGTTAGATGATAAATATTAGTTTTTTAGTAAACATTTAATAACTATTATTGTTAAGATGTAAAAAACAATTATAGGATATAATTATAATATATTATATTCAATTTTAATATATAATGAAAATAAGAAATAATAATTAAAAATAATATATAATTATATATATAATTTTATTAATAATCATTTTATTAAAATAGTGCTAAAACAATTTATTGTTGAATTCATGTGTGTGTATATATATATATATTAAAAACTAAAAAAAAATATTTTTAAAAATCATTAAATTTTAATTTTTTTTTTTAATGCAATCAATAAATTTTATTTGACATGGATATAAAAATGATGACTAGAATAACATGTCATGTTTTAATAAAAAACTTTCAAATAATATCTGATTGAAAAAAATAAAAATTTAAGTATTCACTCGCAATAAATTTTTCTATAATAAATATAAAAAATATTAAAATTTAATAATTTTTAATATAATTAATCATGTAAAATATTTTTTTGAATCTTTAAATTTAATATATAAATATATAGATTTAAATTTGGATTTTAATTTTAAACTAAATAAGTTTTGAAAAATATCGTAAATGAAAGTGTTTCAAAAGGATTAAATATTCACTTTTTTCTTTCACATAATAATATATTACAAAATTTTAAAGAAGAATGTATTATAAGGGAGAAGAATGGATTATAAGGGCTATCAAAATTTAAATTTTTATTTAAAGATAGAGGCTTAATCATTAAAACATAGAATCTAAAAATAAATAAATAAGAGAAAACAAGTTGAGTTTATTAATCAAGGTAAAGATTGAAATAGCTTTATTGTCTAAAAAGAATCTTGAAGTCCATGAGCTTACACCCAAACAATTATTGAATGAAAATACGATAAAATAAAAAATAAAAAGGTTAGATTAAGAATCCTTCTCAGGGTCCATAAAAATATATATATATATATATATATATATATATATATATATATATATACTAAATGGATGTTGAGACCTCCTCTCCTCTGTGAATTATTTAATAGAAAAATAATTAACATATATATATATAATGTAATTGGACCGACCTGTTCAATGAATTAATTATTATATTTCATCTTTCTTAACTTCATGTTCGGCTCTTCTAAGTGTTGCAATAAATCAACCGGTGCACAGATTATTCATAAGTAATATAATAGTGAAGTAACACGAGAAAATATTGACAAGTGTCAAAATTAAAATTTATTTTATTATTTAGATAAATGAATATTATAAAAATATATTAAATTAGAATATAAAAATTAATTAAAAATATTAATATAAAACTTTAGGTTTACATTTTATTAATTGACTATTATGGATCATTTGTAATTAAATTAATTAAATTTTATTTTGTTAAGATTAATTATTAGACTTCTATAAATTATATGATGTTTTTTCTCAAAATACAATACTTGTATTCATATTAATCTTACATCTACTCTTGTGATTATAAGCAATTGATAAACTCATTAAATTTTATGAAAATCCTTTTAATAATCACAAAAAATATTCTTATTTATAAGCAATTGACTAATATTATACTTTCACTCTTACTACTTCATTATAATACTCGAGACTTATTTTTACATTCTTTAAGTTGAGTTTAATTAAGTATGTTTACTTGGTATTTTGGGAAGTTTTGCTTGATTTGTGGGCATTTTTTTTATTTGCATCTTAGAATTATATAGATTTGTGATGTTTGTGTATGAATTACTCTTATAAAGGATTTATGATAAGTTACATTAAGTTTGTTTGGGTTTAGAATAAGTTGGGATAAGTTCTAATTAAGTTTGAGTGGTAGAATCCTTGAGAAGGTCAACACTAAGTTTGTAGCGGGCATTACCCATAAGAAACGATCGTTATTTTTTTTTTTCTGTTTGAATTTAAAGAATTGAAATTTTGTTGTAAAGAGTATTATATTCTTCAGTAATGGTGTTACAAATTGTAACAGACATTATAGGTGTAACGAGCCTGAAAATTCTTTCAGTGTAAATTTTGTAAATTTTCAATCTTAAGTAAAGAAGATGGATGTAATTGCTTAAAGAATATGATTCTGAAATATTGTATCATCCTGGAAAAACTAATATGGTGGCAGATGCATTATGAAGTATTTGGGAGCTTGCAATACATGTAGGAAGCATTTCATGCTGCCTACAACGTGCATCCAAGTGCAACTAAGATGTATTATGAAATTAAATGCTCTTATTAGTGGAGTGGAATGAAAAAGATTATAGATGAGTTTGTAGCAAGATGTTTGACTTGGCAACAAGTGAAATTTGAGCATGAGAAGCTCAGGACTACCTCAACAATTATACCATTGCCAAAATAAAAATGGAAGAGGATAATCATAGACTTTGTAGTAGGGCCAAAGACTTTTAGTGGGCATGACTCAATATGTGTAATTGTGGATAAATTGACCAAGTCACCTTACTTCTTGCCAGTCAAGACCACATATACGAACTCCTAGTATGCTCAATTATGCATAGATGAAATAGTGAGACTTCATGGGGTTCTAGTTTCTATTATATCTGACAAAGGGACTCAATTCACATAAGGTTTTGGCAGAAACTATAAGAATCTTTAGGCACTCAATTAAACTTTAGCATAACCTTCCACCCTCAAACGGATGGACAATCTGAGAGGACCACCTAAACTTTGGAAGGTATGTTAAGAATGTGTATCTTGGACTTTGGGGAGAATTGGTACAAACACTTTCCATTGATCGAATTTACCTACAACAATTACCATTCAATATCAAGATGACACCATATGAAACCTTATATGGAAGGAAGTCTAGGTCTCCTTTGTGTTGGAATGAATTAGGAGAGAATTTCATTAAAAAAGACCTAAGATGATTCAGTATATTACAGATAAAGTACCTCTCATAAAGGAAAGATTAAAGACTTCATTCAGTCGATAAAAGAGCTACTTGACTCAAAGAGAATGGACCTTCAGTTTGCCATTAGAGACTTGGTATTCCTAAAGGTCTCGCTAATGAAAAAGAGTCCCAAGATTTGGCAAGAAAGGCAAGTCTCCAAAAATACATCGGCCCATTTGAGATTTTGAATGAAATGGGAGAAGTTTCTTATAGATTGCCTTACCACCTAATTTGGATAGTGTGTATCCAATGTTCCATGTTTGAATGCTTCACAAGTATGTTTCAAATACTTCTCATATATTGCAAGCTCAAACTTTGGATCTTCAATAAGACTTAATATGAAGAAGTTTCGGTATCCATTTTGATAGAATGGTTAGAAGGCTAAGGAACAAAGAGATATCCTTGGTAAATGTCTTATAAAGAAATCAAGCTATGAAGGAGTCCATGTAAGAGAGTGAGCAAAATATGTAAGTCAAATACCCTCATCTATTTCAAGAGTAAGATAATTTCTTTAAATTCAAGGACAAATTTACTTAAGGGGAGAAGAATGTAATACCTGAGACTCATTTCTGCATGCTTTAAGTTGAGAATTAATTACTCTAAGTATATTCACCTGATATTTTGAGTTACCTAGTGTTTTGGAAATGTTGCTTGATTTGTTGCAATTTTCCTTTTGTATCTTAGAATTATATAGATTTGTGATGTTTGTGTATGGATTGCTCTTATGAAGGCTTTATAATAAGTTATGTTAAGTTTGTTTGAGTTTAGAATGAGAGAGGATAAGTTTTGATTAAGTTTAAGTAGTAGAATCCTTGAGAAAGCTATCGCCAAACTTTATGTTTCTTTCTGTTTGAATTTAAAGAATTGAACTTTTGTTTTAAGGGGCATTACATTTTTCAGTTATATCCATTACAATATGTAACGGGAGTTGCAATAGGTTTAACAGGCCTGAAAATTCTTTCAGTTTGAATTTTATAAATTTTCAAAATGTTGATGGTAATAGGTGTTACACTATATAAAATGCATTATCCTTTGTGGCTTATAAAAAGATAGCTTATTTTCTTTTCAGCTTTCACCTTCACCACAAATTTCTCGTTCTTTTTAAATTCTTTAACTCCTCACCTAATTAAGTAAGCAACTTATTTCTTTATTAATTTTTCAAATCATTACAAGGATTTGAAGGAAAATTACTCCAAGCTATTTAAAGATCCTCAAAAGTCCACATTCTTAAGGAAATCTACACTCTAGGGTTTTTTAAGGTAAAATTTTTATAACTCTCATTTGAGTTTATGTTAAGATAAGATAGGTTAATACTAATTATTTATGAGTTATGGGTAGACATTTATAAGTGTTAAATGCTATGAATTATGGTTAGAATGAAAAGTAGAAGAATTTATGATTTGAGGTGAATAGTAAAAATTTCTCCATATGCATTTATCCTTTAGTAATGATTAAATTGAGGTCGTAAATCAATTATAGACACCTTAAGAAATTTAGAATCATAAGGATTCACAATATATGTTCATGAATGTGAAAAACCTAATTTTGAGAATTTAGATATTTTTGTTTAGGCATGGAGAACTAAAGGAATTAAGAAGTGTTTTGCTTAACCAAGGTGTTTAAGCTTATATTGGAAGGATTTTGCTATAGGAGGTAAGTTATGGATGAATTAAAGCATGATGATTTCATGAACTATTGATTATTCTATACATATGATTCATATATATCCTTCATGATATAATTGTTACTTTGATAACCTTGAAATAAATTCTTTCTTGATATTAATGGAATATTGACCTTTGATGAACCAATTTGCTTGATGAGAATGACTTGGTAATTTTTCCTTAAACCAGGATCATTAATGAGCCTTTTGTTTTTAAATAATTAGATGTTAGTTGTCTATGGTTGAGTGATCTATTGATCATGAATGCTTCTTTGTCCAACCAAGCTATAATTATAATATGAAATGCACATATGATAGAACACCCTTTCTAATGAGGGATAAGTCATTAGATCATGTGCACCGGTAACCTAGATGATAGAGTTGTTATCAGTGTTCCATTAGAGGGGATAATAAGCACTAGGCAAATGCCTTGCGCAAGCATACGTTATGTGATGGGAACATTATTTCCTAATTTATATGTGATTTATAGTTTTATCTTATGTAATGCTTTGTATAGTGCCAATCCTTTTGGGTACTTTATGTTCTCAATTGTAAGCCTATGATTCTTAATTTCTTATTGTTGGACCCCTTGGGTTTGATGTTGATTTTGATGATAAAAAAAATTTCAATTTGTTAATTATGCTAACAAATTGATAGAGTTGGTTAAGGCATGAAAAATCATGACCATTATTAAATTATAGATTTAACACACTTGAAAGACTTCAATGGCAAAGTTCTATATGAAGCCTTGAAGTATAAATGTCACGACCTATCTCGGAAGTCGTGACGATCCTAGGGTACGGGTGATGGATAAGCGACCAGTACCACGTAGAACCCAATAGACTATCTATATGGCATAAAACAAACAACTATAACTTAAATAAATATGAAAATGCTGAAAGAAATTCGACAGCATTTCCCCCTAAAATAGGACTATGCCCAAAAATAAGAAATAAAGAAATAACACTTTTATACAATCCATATTCATCTCATCTATTGATCCCTCCTAGATCCCCATCAATAATTCTCAAATTCAACATCCATCTCAACATTATTATATATCATACAACTCAATATCAACACATATATATACATATTATCAACCAAAATATTAAATACAAACATCATTAAATATGCAGACTTAAAACTACCTATATGACAAACACCTATACAGTACCATGGAAACTATTATTTACATTGATTACATATTCTTTAGTACTGAGAATTTACATGCTATAAACTTCCAAGGCCGAAGAATATATAGCCAATGGAAACAC
>CANXYC012382987.1:0-10444 GCA_948193065.1 Aleurites moluccanus | reverse complement strand
TAGTTGAAGTGTTTGTTTATGTTTTTAGCAGCTGGGCATGCTCCTTATACAAAGGAGATGCTGCCCAATTTTTCATAAGATTTTTAAGCCATTTTAAGCTTATTAGTGTGTTGCATGCCATATAGTATAGTTTTATGGGTTATTCGCGGTACTGGTAACATAAGCATCACCCGTACCCTAGGACCGTCATGACTCCTAAGCTGGGTCGTGACATATGGTATTGAACAAAGGTTGGTTTAGCAAAGGAAATCGGTAGGCTAATTGGCATGACAATGTCGTTGGCAACGATGGCATTCAAATGGTAGGCCTATAGAATACAAAGCCATAGGCCAAGGCAAAAACAACTAGGTATTTTGTCAAATACTTTGTGGGCACAAAATGGCAAGCCAATAGGTTAGGGTTTGGTGCAAATTTGGCATGCCCATTCAACCAACAATCAAACACATTGTAGGCAACACAATAGGTATCAAATATACAATATTAAACAACATGAAATGGATCAAAATGGCTATGAAATACAAAGGAAAAACAAAGCAAAACTAAGGCTATGAATAGTAAAGTTAGGTTCGGCTAAAACATGACTTTCACCATAGGTTTCCAAATCAAATTTCAATGCTATAGGCTTGTTAAATGATGCATATAGAACTCACCTAAGGCTTTCATTTACCTTGGAAAATTGATTTCCACCCAATTGCTTCAAAGGAGACAAAATGCACAACTTATGCAAACTTGATTTTCTACACCAAAACAACCATCAACTAGTTGCCTAATGGTCTCCAATTAACATATTCTAAGATCAACTAACACAAACTAACTCTAATTAACATAGCTCATTCATACAACTTCAATTAGGTTAGGCAATTTAGGGTTTTCTATCCAAATGCATCAATTGATGCAATTTAACCTAAAATCGATTCAATTCAACTCCTAAATCATCTAAATAAACCATAAAATTGAACAAACAAATTCCTTACCTTGATGGAGTGTTCTTACTAAATTATTTGAGGAATTATTCCTTGAATTCCTTTAGCTTTCCAAGCAAATAAATGGTGGGGAATGGAAGAACTATGCCTAAACTCAACTTTTCTTTGAATTTTCTTAAGAAATTTGGTTGGAAATGAAGAAGAATGGAGGAAGAAGAAGAAGGCAGTGGTTCGGCCAAAGGTAAGAAAAAAGAAGAAGATGGGAAAAATTTCTAAGGCATGGCTTTTATACAAAAATTAAATGGCTAATTACATTTTCGTCCTTAAGTTTCCAAGCAATTATACTTTGACCCCAACTTCTTCTGTAATTTATTTTGACAATTCTGTCAGGATTTAGATTTTAATGTGGGGATTCAAAAGACTTATTTTAATTTATACTTATTTATAAAAATAGTTTCAGGGTCATTCTGAAACCTAGACAGACTCATTTCTATTATTCACCTCAAAGTTTCATTTATTTACAATTTTGCCATTGGTTATTTTTTCAGTGTTCCTAAATGTTTTTCATTTCTTTATTTTTACCAAAATTACACATGCATTAAGGTGATCTTTTACCCCTGTTCAGAATAAGAAATTCTTCTATTGATCGGACTGTTAATTTCTCGGCAATGTTCCCGACACCGCCGATTTTCGGAAAAGTAATCTGTTCTCTTTCTAACTGTGTTTCTAAAATTATTTTCCATCATTTCAATGCCTTTAAACCACATACTGAGAATTAAATTATGCATATGAGTTGTGACTTTCTAGGGTATTACAGACATTGATTGTATGTTTACATATAGTCTACATTTGTTCTAGCCCTATATTTGTCTTACCATATTCTACCATTCTTTTGATATGATTATTGACCTACCTGTCATTCTTTGATATTGATTCTATAATCTGATTATATCAACAGAATGTCATCATTGCTACCATTGTTATCATTTATTATTAATCCAAAGTACTTTTATTGGCGATACATATTAGATTCACTAGGTATCTTATATACTCACTCTTTTCATTGTCTACCATTTCAGGTGCAAAGTAGATAGCAGAATCTCAATTCCAGGCACTCTGTGGATTTCTACAGTCTTTTGTTAGCAATATAATTATATTAAATATTGTATTTTGATGTTCATAATCTAGCTGCTCCACGGGGTATGTATGGGTTAGTTAGGCTATAAACATGTATGTATGATATTTTATGGTATATGAGTATTGATATGATATATGTTGATGGATGTTACAACCAACAGCATTAAAGTTACAGACAGTTTACAGAATTGCAGAATGAATAATAACTAAGTAAATTGATTAATTAATTGATGGTTATAAATATTTGCATGTGATACTGGGTTATACGAGTGCCGATCACCATTAGCATCTCCTGCATCCTAGAACCATCGTGATCTGAAATCAGGTCATTACAGAGGTGGTATCAGAGCATTAGGTTACAGATATTAGAGTTCTAAGTTGCAGATGAATAGTACCTAAATTACAGAGGAATAGTAAATAAATACAGAATGGGTAGAATTAAATAAACCATGCAGCATAGGAATTCCTGTATCGTCTTTTGTTGTATTCATCTAATATGTGTTAGTATTCTGTGTTTCTATAATATACTGAGTGCGCTTTCTATTTTTTTGACAGATTACAGAGATGTCCAACGATAGACACAAGGATACCAGCGAGGCAGATGTAGTCTCTAATGAGTCTTTAGTCAGAGAGTATTCAGTTTCAGAGGGTCCGTCCAAATCCTGATGGACTACAGAGAATACAAAGAGGGGCGATGATCCTTGGAGAGTTGAAATGATAAGGGGGATGATGGAATTATACAGGGAATTAGCAGATTTGAGGTGGGAACGTCAAAATATGCCGCCGCCACCAGCTCCAATAACAGTACCACCCCCTGTTGCACCCAAAGGCAATGCCAGTTGCACCAGCTCCTGTACAGCCAGTTGTGCAGGGAGGTCACCGACTTATAGATGAGGGTGGAGTATCTATGTTTAGCTTTCTAAAGCTAAACCTGCCAGAGTTCAGGGGTGACAAAGGCAATGATCCAGTGGATTTTCTTAAGGAGGTTGAGAAGGTAGTTAGGAGACTACCTTGTTTTGACATTAGAGCAGTGGAGTTGGTTGGGCTATTGCTGAAAGGGAAAGCTTGGACTTGGTTTTCTCATAGGATAGAGCATATATTGTATAGTGAGCATCCTCCTACATGAGCTGAGCTTCGACAGGGGTTGATTAATGAGTTCATTACAGAGGAGATGAAGACCCAGAATCTGATTCAGTTTGAGCAGTTAGAGCAGGGCAGTAAGACAGTTGAGGAGTATGCAGAGGAGTTCATCAAGCTAAGTAGATATGCCACACACATTGTTCCTACTAAGGTTAATTTGATCAATAGGTTTAGGAGGGGTCTACATGCTTCGCTTCATAATGCTTTATTAGCTATAGAGTTTACATCTCTGACTACAGTTATAGACAAGGCAAATCAGATGGAAGAGAAATACAAAGCAGAGAGGGCTAAGAGGGATCAGAAGAGAAAATGGGCCTCCGGAGCTCAGAGTATGAGGGGGAAGAGCAGCTGCCTGCCTAGGCAGAGTGAGTCGGTGCCTAGATTTGATCAGAGATCTCAGTCTGGTAGTCAGAGGAGGAGGACGCACAGTAGGGGACCTTTGGTACAGTCAGCACCTGCATAATCTCAGGGTTCTTCCAGACCAGCTGCACAGATGCCCAGTGTACCTATCTGTAGATTCTATGGTAAAAGGCATGGAGGGGAGTGCTGGCGTCAGACGGGTGCCTATCTGAGATGTAGACAGTATGGTCACTTTGTTAGCAGATGTCCTTTGTGGGGCGAGCAGCAGCCATGTGCTTCAGTTTCTCAGCCTATGGTACAAATGAGTCAGAATGTGGTAAGAGAGGCTCCAGGTAGAGGCAAAGGCAAAGGATAGGTTCCTAGTAGCAGTCAGGCCCCAGCAGGCAGAGGTCAGGGGCGAGTATTTGCAGTTAATACTCAAGAGGCGAAGAGATCAGAAAATGTGCTTACATGTACTATTCTGATTTAGAATGAGATTGTTGATGCCTTATTTGATTCTGGTGCTACTCATTCCTTTGTTTCACCTTAATTTGCACCTAAATTGAATAAGGAGAGGAAATTGTTAGATGTGCCTTTAGTGATAGCTACACCGATGGGTGGAAGTATAGATGTAGATTACTACTATCCTGATTGTGTGATTGAAATTGATGACAACATTTTGCATGCTGATTTGATAGAATTGCCTATATTATAGCTAGATGTGATTTTGGGGATGGATTAGCTTACAACACATCGTGTAGTCATTGATTGTTATGAGAAGAAGTTTAAATTTTAGCCTGAGGGGCAGCCAGAGTTTGAATTTATGGGTGATAGATGGGAGTTTAGAGTCAATCTGGTTTCTACTATCTAAGCTAGAAGGATGATTAGGAAAGGCTATTCAACATATTTGGCTCATGTGATAGATGTGCATAAGTCTTCTGTAAAGCTTGATCAGATACCTATAGTTCAGGAGTTTTCTGATATTTTTCCTGAAAAGTTGCCAGGATTGCCCCCAGATAGGGAGATAGAGTTTGAGATTGAGGTGTACTCAGGCACCGATCCTATATCCATTCCTCCTTGCAGAATGGCACCACCAAAATTAAAAGAATTGAAGGTGCAGTTGCAGGAGTTACTGGATAGAGGATTCATTAAACCGAGCAGTTCTCCATAGGGTGCTCCAATGCTATTTGTAAAGAAGAATGATGGCTCCTTGAGAATGTGCATTGATTATAGGCAGTTGAACAAGGTGACAATGAACAACAAATATTTGTTGCCTCAGATAGATGATCTGTTTGATCAATTGTAGGGTCCCAGTCATTTCTCAAAGATTGATCTGAGATTTGGGTATCTCCAGTTGAAAATTAAGAAGGGTGATGTACCTAAGATTGCTTTTAGAACCCGATATAGGCATTATGTGTTTTTGGTGTTGCCATTTGAGTTAACTAATGCATCGGCTGCATTTATGGATTTGATGAACAAGGTGTTCAAGCCATTCTTAGATAAGTTTGTCATAGTGTTCATTAATGACATTCTTATCTATTCCAGGAGTGAGGAGGAGCTTGTAGAGCATCTGAGAATTATATTGTAGACACTTCGAGAGCATCAACTGTATGCTAAGTTATCTAAATGCCAGTTCTGGCTAACCGAAGTATGTTTCCTTAGGCATATAGTTTGTAAAGATGGTATTAAGGTAGATCCTCTGAAGATTGAAGTAGTTGCGAATTGGGCTCAGCCTACTAGTGTTTTTGAAGTTCGTAGTTTTCTGGGTATGGCAGGGTATTATAGGCAGTTTGTGAAGGATTTTTTCAGAATTTGCAGCTCCATTGTCCAAGCTAACTCGGAAACATAAGCGTTATCTGTGGACTGATGAGTGTGAGAGCAGTTTTCAGACTTTGAAGTCTTGCTTTACAAGTGCTCCAGTGTTAGCATTACCAGTAGAGGGTGAGAAGTTTACTGTATATTGTGATGCTTCCTGAGTTGGATTGGGGTGTGTGTTGATGCAGAGCAAGAGAGTGATTGCTTATGCTTCTCGACAATTAAACAAGGATGAAGCAAACTATCCGACACATGATCTAGAGATGGCAGCTATAGTATTTGCATTGAAGATTTGGAGGCATTATTTGTATGGGTCTAAATGTGAGATATATACTGATCATAAGAGTTTACAGTATATATTTCAGCAGAAGGATCTAAATCTTTGACAGCACAGATGGGTTGAGTTGCTTAAGGATTATGATTGTGAAATCCTTTACCATTCGGGCAAAGCTAAAGTAATAGCTAATGCATTGAGATGGAAGTCTATGGGTAGTCTAGCTCACATCTCAGTTGGTAGGAGACCATTGATCCGTGAGATGGGCGAGTTATTTGGTTTGGGTATGGAGTTGGATTTGAGATCCCAGGATCATAACTAGGCTCTGATAGCCCAATTTCAGATGAAGTCACTGTTGATTGATGACATTAAAGTGGCTCAGGATACGGATCCACATCTACTGAAGCTTAAGGGAGATGTACAGAATGGCAAGATGATAGAGTTTATGGTGGAGGATGATGTATTAAAATGTGTGAAACGGATATGTGTACCTAATATTGATGGGCTGTGAGATTGGATTATGAGAGAGGCTAATTATTCTTCATACAGTGTACATCCAGGGATTACCAAGATGTATCATGATTTGAGGGATGTGTATTGGTGGTCCAGTATGAAGAGAGATGTAGCTCAGTTTGTATCTAAATGCTTAGTCTGTCAGTAGTTTAAGTTTGAACATCAAAAACCATCATGCTTGCTTCAGGAGATCAAGTTGCCAGAGTGGAAATGGGAGCAGGTTACTATAGATTTTGTAGTTGGTTTACTAAGGACTACGAGGGGTTATGACTCCATTTGGGTTATTATAGATCAGTTAACGAAATCTGCTCATTTTCTGGAAGTGAAGACTAGTTATTCTGCAGCTCAATATGCACAATTATATGTGGTTAAAATTGTACGACTTCATAGAGTTCCTTTGATGATTATATCATATAGAGGTACACAGTTCACTTCACGGTTTTGGCAGAAATTTCAGGAGGCTATGGGTACTCAGTTACAGTTCAGTACTGCTTTCCATTTGCAGACCGATGGACAGTCAGAAAGGACAATCCAGACATTGAAAGATATGCTTCGATTGTATGTTCTAGATTTCAAGGATAACTGGGATCAATATCTGCCATTGATCGAATTCTCCTACAATAATAGTTATCACTCTTTTATTAGTATGGCTCCATATGAAGCACTATATGGTAGGAAGTATAGATCTCTAGTATGCTAGGTGAAACCAGGAGAGAAGCAGCTAGAGGGGCCAGAGTTGATAAAAAAAAAAACAATGGAAAAAGTGCCAATAATTAGAGATCGGATGAAGACTACTTTCAGTAGACAAAAGAGCTATGTCGATCCGAAGCGGAAGGATGTACATTTTGCAGTTGGTGACCATGTCTTCCTTAAGATCTCACCGATGAGAGGTATTATGAGATTTGGGAAGAAGGGAAAGCTATCACCAAGGTTTATAGGTCCATTTGAGATTCTCGAGAAGATTGGTAATGTGGCCTATAGATTGGCTCTTCCACCTAATCTGAGCCATGTTCATCCGGTATTCCACATCTCTATGCTGTGAAAGTATATATCTAACCTGTCACATGTATTGGAGATGCAGGATGTGGGGCTTAATGAGGACTTGTCATATGAAGAGCTTCTAGTAGAGATAGTTGATCGACAAGTCAGGCAATTACAGAATAAAGAAATTCCTATGGTCAAAGTTCTTTGGAGGAATCAGTCGATAGAGGAGTACACTTGGGAGAGTGAGCAGGAGATGAAGAATAGATATCCATTCCTATTCCATCAATGAGATATGTGTTTAATTTAAATTCGAAGATAAATTTATTTGAAGGGGGGTAGAATGTAATACCCTAGGAAACCCTATCTTGAATGCATGATTTAATTTTTAGTTTATGGTTTAAATGTATTGAAACGATTGGAAAGAATTTTAGAGACATAGTTAGAAAGCAAATGAAATACTGTTTTGGAAATTGTCGGTATTGGAAACACTGCCGAGAAAATAGCAGTCCGAGCAACAGTTGAATTTCTGATTCTGACAAGGGGATAAAGGATCACATAAATGCATGTGTAATTATGGTAAAAAGAAAGAGGTGAAAAATGTTTAGGAACACTGAAAAAGTAAGTAATGGAAAAACTGTAAATAAATGAAACTTTGAGGGGTATAGTAGAAATTGATCTGTCTGATTTTCAGAATGACTCTGAAACTATTTTTATAAATAAGTATAAATAAAAATAAGCCTTTTGATTCCCCACTTTGAAATCTAATTCTCAACAGAACTGTCATAATAAATTATAGAAGAAGTTGGGGTCAAAGTATGAATACTTGATAGTTTAAGGACCAAAGTGTAATTTGCCATTATTAACTTAATATATAAGAAATGCCTTAGCATTTTTGGTCATCTCCTTCTTCTTCCTAAGAGTGGTCGAACCTATCTTCCATCTCTTCCTCCATTTCTATAGCAAATTTCCTAAAGAAAATTCAAAGAAAACTTAAGATTAAGCTTTGTTCTTCCATTTCCAACTCATTTCTTTTATAGAATCACAAAGAAAACCAAGGAAAGTTTAAAGGAAAACTTCAGTGGAACATCAAAGTTGAGGTAATCAATTAGTTTGTTTAGTTTTATGGTTTATTTAGATGATTTAGAGGTTGAATTAGATGGGTATGTTGTTTAATTGCATCAATTGATGCATTTGAATATTTTTCCCTCATTTCAAACCCTAGGTTGAAGTTGTTTGATTTAGCTTGATGATTTAGTGTTAGTTTATGTTGTTTAAGCATAGAATATGTTAATTGGAGGCTAATGGATGAATTATTTGTAGTTGATTTGTTGCAGAAAATCAAGGTAGCAATACTTGTGTTTTTTGCCTCTGAAGGAATTGGTGGAAAATGAATTTTCCTAAGCAATTTGGAGTGTTAGGTGAGTTTAATATGCATCATTTATGATGTTCCAAGCATTGAAATTTGATTTGGAAACCATATGTGAAAAGCTTGTTTTGGCTGAACCCAAAACCACTATTCATGCCTATGTTTTTGTTTGATTTTTCCTTTGTATTTCTTAGCCAATTTGATCCTTTGAATATTGCTTATTATTGTATATCTATTATCTATTGTATTGCCTTGGTTGTGAGTTGATTGTTGAACAATGGGGCAATATTGGAGTTGCACCATAACCATGCCAATTTGTCCATTTCATAATGCCCACCATGTGTTTGAAGAAATGCCTAGTTATAATGTCATTGGCCTATCATATTTTCCTCCATAGGCCTACCAATTTGAATGACATTGTTGCCAGTGATATTGACATGCCAATTGTGCCTACTGATTACCTATGTATAACCAATCTTTGTTCCATACCTTTGTTATTTACTAAACCTATTACCATTGCTTATCTATTGCTTATCGCTATTCCATTGATTAAATGGTTATTTGAAATGATTGATATTGAGATAATTGCTATTGGTGATACTATTGTTGCATAATGGTATCTAATGATATGTTTCACACTTGTGTTGACCCTAATGTGGTTTGACAGAGCTGCCGCTCTGACAGGGTAGTGGGTACATATTGTCGGCAATGTGCACATTGTTTATTGAGACCCTAGCTGGGAAGGGTTATTGGTCCTAGCCATAAGACCTGATTAGTCTTATGCTTATTGATATGAGATTCACTGTATATTTACATATAGTCTACATGTGTTCTGGCCCTATATCTGTCTTACCATATTGTACCATTCTTTTGATATGATTATTGACCTACCTGTCATTCTTTGATATTGATTCTGTAATCTGATTATATCGGTAGAATGTCATCATTGCTACCATTGTTATCATTTATTATTGATCCAAACTACTTTTATTAGCTATGCATATTAGATTCACTGAGTATCTTATTGTCATGACCCGATTCCAGATCGTGATGGTTCTAAGATGCAAGAGATGCAAATGGTGACCGGTACCCGTAGAACCCAGTATCACATGCAATATCTATAACCATCAAATAATTAATCCATTCACTTAGTTACTATTTATTTTGCAATTCTGTAAACTGTCTGTAATTATGATGTTGGCTGTAACATCCATCATCACATATCATATCAATACTCAAATATCATATAATATCATACAACCATGTTCATATCCTAACTATCCCATACATACCCCCATGGAGCAGCTAGATTATGAACATAAAAAATATAGTATTCAGAATAATTACATCGATAACAAAATACTACAGGAATCCACAGACAATCTGAAATTGGGATTCGACTATCTACTCAGCACCTGAAATGGGTAAACAAGGAAAGGGGGTGAGTATATAAAATACTCAGTGAATCTAATATGTATCACCAATGAATGTAGTTTGGATAAATAACAATTAATAACAGATGAAACAATAATGTCAATATGTCAATATTATCATATTACAGAATCAATAACAGGTGATGATAGAATGGTCAATAGTCATATCAAAGGTTTGGTATAATATGGAAAGACAGATAAAGGGCCAGAACAGTAGGGACTATATGTAAATATTTAGTCAATCTCATATCAGTATCAGTAAGCATAAGACTGATCAGGTCTTATGGCTAGGACCAGAACCCTTCCCAGCTAGGGCATCAGTAAACAATGTGCATATTGTCGACAGTATGTACCCACTACCCTATCAGAGCGGCAGCTTTGTCAAGCCATATTAGGGTCAATACAAGAGTGAAACATATCATTAGATACCATTATGCAACAATGATATCACCAATAGCAATTATCTCAATATCAGTCATTTCAAGTAGCAATTGGATCAAAGGAATAACAATAAGCAATA
>CANXYC012382938.1:0-10894 GCA_948193065.1 Aleurites moluccanus | reverse complement strand
TATGGTACCCTTGCTAGGGAGGGACGTTGTATTCCCTAGTGTTATGCACTTTATGATAGTGCTGTGTATAAAGTTTAAAGTGACCCAAATCCTGTGATATCATATATGTGCTACCTGTGATTATCTACATAGTTAATATATATAGTTATTATTACAGATAATACTACTATTATTCATATGCTATAGTTATATATATAAATATATATATACTACAATGGTACTAATTTTATCATAATGCATTTACTGTATGAACTCACTGAGTATTTTTATACTCATCCTTTTAGTGTTTGATATTTTTCAAGTCTTCGGTGAGGCTCGTGTTTCCATTGGCTATATATTCTTCAACCTTGGAAGTTTATAGCATGTAAATTCTTAGTACTAAAGAATATGTAATCAATGTAAATAATAGTTTCCATGGTACTATACAGGTGTTTGTCATATAGATAGTTTTAAGTCTGCATATTCAATGATGTTTATACTTAATATTTTTGTTGATACTATATATATATATATATACGTGTTGATATTGAGTTGTATGATATATAATGATGTTGAGATGGATGTTGAATTTGAGAATTATTAATGGAGATCCAGAAGGGATCAATAGATGAGATGAATTTGGATTGTATAGGAGTGTTGTTTCTTTGTTTCTTATTTTAGACATAGTCCTATTTTAAAGGAAATGCTGTCGAATTTTCTTCAGCATTTTCATATTTATTTAAGTTTTAATTGTTTGTTGCATGCCATATAGATGGTCTAGTGAGTTCTACGTGGTACTGGTCGCTTATGCATCACCCGTACCCTAGGACCATCACGACTTTCGGGATGTGTCGTGAATCATCACCAATTTGTAGATTGGAGCTAAGGATTTGGAGGAAAATCCAAGGGAACCATTCGGCCACTTTGATGTTCTTGAGGTAAGGAATTATTTTGTTTAGTTTGATTAATTATTTAGGTGTTATTTAGGTTCAATTGAATGGGTATGATGATTAATTGCACCAATTTATTCTATTGTGTTGAAATCCCCAAATCTATTTGGTAATTTGAAGTTGTAAGGAATGATATGTTGAATTAGAGCTTGTTTATGTTAATTGATGTTAGAATTAGTCAATTGGAAGTGTTTAGGTAACTAATTGATAGATAAATTAATGTAGAATTGGAGATTGAACCAAGTTGAATTTCAAAGTGAGCTATTTTGGCATTTCGGTTGAATTGGTGAATTTGGCTAGTGCAAAAGCTATTTGGAGGCTTAGGTGAGTTTACATTGCATCAATTATCATGCCTAAGTGATTGAAATGTTGTTTGGAAACCATTTGTGAAATTCACTTCATGGTCGAACCATCTTGCCTAATTATGCCTATGATTTTGCTTGTTTTTCCTTTAATTTTCCTTGACAATTTGATTCTATTTTAATGTTGTTTAATTGTGTTTCTTGATACCTTGACTTTGGTTACCAATGTGACTTGGTGTTTGTTGAATTGGACAAGTCAAATTTGCCACCAAACCTAACCTATTGGCTTGCCATTGTATGCCCACCAAGTATTCGATGAAATGCCTAGTTCATTTGCCATTGGCCTATTGGTTTGCATGCCATAGGCCTACCAATTGAATGCCATTGTCACCAGTCATGCCAATTGACCTACCAATTTCATCCACCGAACCAACTTTTGTTCCATACCATTATTGTTTACCATAACCTATATCCATGCTCATATGTTGTATTTTACTATGTCATTGATTCAAATATGACTTGATTTGATTGATATTGATTATATTGACAGTGATGGTACCATTGTTGTATAATTATATCTATTGACATGTTATCTATCTCTATTGACCTAAATGTGGTTTGACAGAGCTACCTCACCGACAAGGTAGTGAGTACATACTGTCGGCAATGTGCACATTGATATTGATGCCCTAGCTAGCAAGGGTTTTTTGTTCCAGCCATATGACCTGATCAGTCTTATGCCAATGTAATATGTGATCGACTGTGTGATTACACATAGTCTATGTGTTCATGGCCCTCTATCTGTCTTATCATAATGATTCCCTGATTGGATATGGCCATTGCTCTCCTTACTGTTTACCGATACTGATTCCGTAACTTATATGATTTACACTATATCATTATTCCTTATCATGTGCAAACCATTATTTGAGTTATATTTCATTATTGATGCATGTAAATTCACTAAGTATCATTTATACTCATTCTTTCATTGTTTACCCATTTCAGGAGAGGAGTAGGTTGCAGAATCCAGTCTTCTGTCTCTCGTGGATTTCTAGTATAGACTATTATGTATAATTCTGGATATTCTGTATTTATTTTTTATGTTCATTATCTGGCTGCTCCATAGGTTGTATTGGGTTAGCTAGGAGATGAACATTTTATATGATACATTGATGTTGATATTTTGAGTTATGTGATGGTATTATGACATGATATGTGAATATTATAGCCAATTGCAGAAAAATTACAGAATGCATAACAAGTTAACAGTATGCCTAATAATTAATTAATATAAATAATATATTGAGGTTTATAGATGATGCATGTGATACTGGATTCTACGGGTGCCGATCACCATTAGCATCTCCCGTGCCCTAGGACCGTCGCGGTCTGGAAAACCGGGTCGTGACAGAGGTGGTATTAGAGCACTAGGTTTACAAAATATGAATCTAGGTTACAGATGAATAGTAATTGTATTACAGAGGAATAGTGACTAGTTATAGAATGGGGTAGAATTAGGTATACCATAGAGCATAGGATTTTCATTGTCGTCTATTGTTGTTATCGTCATCGTCTATTGTTGTTATCGTATATTATATGTCATTATTCTACATTTTTACTATATTTTGAGACTGTTATCATTTTTCCTGACAGATTACAAACATGTTTGACAGCAGAGACAGAGACACCAGGGAGGCTGAGGTTGCCTCCAAAGAGTCCCTAGTGAGGGAGCTTAGTGTATCAAAGGGTCTGTCTCGATCCCGCTGGACTTCAGAGGACTCAGAGAGGGGAGATGACCCTTGGAGGGTAGAGATGATTAGAGGTTTGATAGAGTTGAGGAGGGAGATGGCTGAGATTAGGAGGGAGAGACAGCAGGCACAGCCGCCATCTGCTCCTGCAATAGTACCTCCACCTATAGTACCTGAGGTTGTGGCACCAGCTCCTGTGCATCCAGTGAGGGCTCAAAGGGGGCCAGCTATACAGGGAGGTAGGAGAGAGATAGAGGAGGGTGGAGTTTCCATGTTTAGATTTCTGAAGCTAAACTTACCAGAGTTCAGAGGGGACAGAGGTATAAATCCTATTGACTTTCTGGAGGAGGTGAAGAAGGTAGTGAGGAGACTACCTTATTCAGAGTTGAGATCAGTAGAGTTGGTTGGTTTGCTGCTTAAGGGTAAGGCCTAGACATAGTTCTCGAGGCATATGGAGACCAGGCTATATGGAGAGCACCCTCCTACTTGGACAGAGTTCCGACAGGGCTTGATTGATGAGTTCATCACTGAGGGTGTTAGGACCCATAATCTAGTGAGATTTGAACAGCTTGAGCAAGGGGACCGATCTATAGAGGAGTATGCTGAGGAGTTTGTACAGCTGAGTAGATATACAGCTCATATAGTACCTACAAAGGTTGATTTGATTAGTAGATTTCAGAGAGGTTTACATGTTGCACTGTATAATGCCTTGTTAACTATAGAGTTCACTCCATTGACTACAGTGATAGACAAGGCAACACAAATGGGCCAAGAGGGATCAGAAAATGAAGGGTGGCCCAGGATCACAGAGCAGGAGAGGGGAAAGCAGCTCCTATTCTAGACCAGTTAAGCCAGTGCCCCGATTCAAGTAAAGATCATCAGGTGGTAGTCAGAGGCTGAGATTACAGAGTAGAGGGCCACTAGTGGCACGGTCTACACCTGCTTACTCATAGGGCTCATTTAGACCAGCAATACAGGTACCTGGTATACTAGTTTATGGGTTTTGTGGACAGAGGCACGGAGGGGAGTGCCAGTTACAGACAGGAGCATGTTTGAAGTGTGGCCAGTAGGGTCACTTCATTAATAGATGTCATCCTTGGGGTGATCAGCAGCAGCAGCCATCTATCACAGTTTCACAGCCAGTGGTTCAGACTAGTCAGAATATAGCTAAAGAGGCTACAACTAGAAGTAGAGGCAGGGGAGGACAAGTTCCCAGTGGCAGTCAGGCTCCAGCTGGTAAGGCCCAGGGCAAAGTATTTGCTGTCAACACTCAGGATGCCCAGAGATCAGACAATGTTGTCACAGGTACTATTTTGGTTCAGAATGAGATAGTTGATGCCTTATTCGATTTGGGTGCAAATCATTCTTTTGTATCACCACACTTTGCATCCAAATTGAATAAAGAGAGGAGGTTATTAGATGTGTTATTGATTATTGCTACTCCTATGGGGGATTCTGTGGATGTTGATCATTTCTATCCTGATTGTATTATTGAGATTGATGATCGTATTCTGCGTGCTGATTTGATTGAGTTGCCTGTGCTTGAGTTGGATGTGATTTTGGGTATAGATTGGTTGACGAGACACTGGGCAGTGATAGAATGTTATCAAAAGAGGATTAGATTCTAGCCTGAGGGGCAACAGGATTTTGAGTTTAAGGGTGATATTTGGGAGTTCCGGGTTAACCTGATATCTACTATCTAGGCTAGGAGGATAATCGGGAAAGGCTATTCAGCCTATTTAGCACATGTAGTGGATGTATAGAGATCTTCTATTCAGTTGGATCAGATACCAGTAGTTCAGAAGTTTCCTAATGATTTGCCAGGATTGCCCTCTAACAGGGAGATTGAGTTTGAGATTAAGGTGCATGCAGGCATAGACCCGATATCCATTCCAACATACATAATGGCTCCAGCTGAATTGAAGGAATCGAAGACATAGTTACAGGAACTATTGGATAGAGGGTTTATCAGACTGAGCAGTTCTCCTTGGGGTACACCGATACTATTTGTGAGAAAGAAAGATGGCTCATTGAGGATGTGTATTGACTACAGGCAGCTGAACAAAGTCACAGTGAAGAATAAGTATCCGTTGCCTCAGATAAATGACTTATTTGATCAGCTGCAGGGTGCCAACCATTTTTCTAAGATTGATTTGAGGTATGGGTATCATCAGTTGAAGATTAAGCAGAGTGATATACCCAAGACTGCTTTCAGAACCGCTATGGTCATTATGAGTTTCTGGTGTTGCCATCCGGGTTGACAAATGCACCGGTGGCTTTCATGGATTTGATGAACAGGGTGTTTAGGTCATATTTGGATAAGTTTGTCATCGTATTTATTAATGACGTACTTATTTATTCCAGAAGTGAGGATGAGCACAGAGAGCATCTGAGGATAGTTCTGCAGACACGTCGGGAGCATCGGCTATATGCTAAATTATCTAAGTGTCAGTTCTGGTTGACTGAGGTGTGCTTCCTTGGGCATGTTATCTACAAGGATGGTATTATGGTGGATACTCATAAGATTGAGGTGGTAGCTAATTGGCCCCAGCCTACCAGTGTTTCAGAGGTGCGCAGTTTTCTGGGTATGGCTGGTTATTATTAGAGGTTTGTGAAGGATTTCTCCCATATCGCAGCTCCTTTGACTAGACTGATGAGGAAACAAGAGTGATATGTCTGGACGGATGAGTGTGACCGTAGCTTCTAGACTCTGAAGTATTGCCTTACTAGTGCTCCAGTATTGGCATTACCAATTGAGGGGGAGAAATTTATAGTGTATTATGATGCTTCACGGATTGGCCTAAGGTGTGTACTAATGCAGATGGGTAAGGTAATTGCTTATGCTTCTCGTAAGTTAAAGAAGCATGAAGCAAATTATCCGACTCATGATTTGGAGATGGCAGTAATTATATTTGCCTTGAAGATATGGAGACACTATCTGTATGGGTCGAAATGCGAGATATATACTAATCATAAGAGTCTACAGTATATATTTCAGCAGAAGGATCTGAATTTGAGGCAGCGCAGATGGGTAGTGCTTTTGAAGGATTATGACTGCAAGATTCTCTATCACCCAGGGAAGGCCAATGTAGTGGCGAATGTTTTGAGCAGGAAATCTATGGGTAGTCTTACTCATATTGTGATTGGCAGGAGGCCATTGATCAGACAGATGATAGAGTTGGCAGATTTAGGGGTATAGTTGGAGTTAGGATCCCAGGATCAGAACCAGGCTCTGATAGCCCAATTTCTGGTGAAGTCACTATTGATTGATGATATTAAAGTGGCTCAGGACAGGGAACCATATCTACTGAAGCTGAAGGAAGAGGTTCAGAGTGGTCGGATGACAGAGTTCACTGTGGAGGATGGGATACTGAGATGTGGGGGGCGTATATGTGTACCAGATTGTGATGAGCTACGGGATCGGATTATGAGAGAGGCTCACTACTCTACATATAGTGTACATCCAGAGATTACCAAGATATACCACGATCTGAAGGATGTTTATTGGTGGCCAGGGATGAAGAAGGATGTAGCTCAGTTTGTGTCAAAATGCTTAGCCTGTCAGCAGGTTAAGTTTGAGCATCAGAAGCCATCAGGGCTACTTCAGGAGATAGTGCTGCCAGAGTGGAAATGGGAATAGGTTACCATAGATTTCATAGTTGGTTTACCACAGACTTCGAGGGGATATGATTCTATATGGGTTATTGTTGACTGGTTGACGAAGTCTGCACATTTTCTGGAGGTAAAGACCAGCTATTCAGCAGCTCAGTACGCACAGTTGTATGTGGATAAGATTATGCGTCTTCATAGAGTTCCTTTGGTGATCATATCTGACAGGGGTACGCAGTTCACATCTCGGTTTTGGCAGAAATTCCAAGAGATTATGGGTACCCAGTTACAGTTCAGTACTGCTTTTCATCCGCAGACTGATGGGCAGTTAGAGAGGACAATCCAAACATTAGAGGATATGCTCAGATTATGTGTTCTGGACTTCAAGGGTAACTGGGACTATTATCACTGATAGAGTTCTCCTACAATAACAGTTATCACTCCTTGATAGTTATGGCTCCATTTGAAGCACTATATGTTAGGAAGTGTAAATCTCCAGTGTGTTGGGTGGAGCCGGGGGAGAAGCAACTAGAGGGACCATAACTTCTTAGAGAGACTATGGAGAAGGTTCTTATGATCAGAGAGCGGATGAGGACTGCCTTCAGTAAGCAGAAGAGTTATGCTGATCCGAAGAGGAAGGATATACAGTTCTCAGTTGGTGATCATATCTTCCTAAAGGTCTCACCTATGAGGGGAGTTATGAGATTTGGGAAGAGGGGCAAGCTATCACCACGATTTATAGGCCCGTTTGAGATACTTGAGCGAATTGGTAGTGTAGCCTATAGATTGGCTCTTCCACCCAGAATGAGCCACGTACATCCAGTCTTCCATATATCTATGCTGCGGAAGTATGTGTTCGATCCATCGCATATTTTGGAGGTTCAGGATGTGGATCTCAGTGAGGATTTGTCACATGAGGAGCTACCTGTGGAAATTATAAATCGACAGGTCAGAAAGCTTCGGAACAAAAAGATCTCGATGGTAAAATTGTTATAGAGGAATCAGACAATGGAGGAGTATACTTGGGAGAGCGAGCAGGAGATGCAGAGCAGATATCCATCCCTGTTCCAGCAGTGAGGTATGTTTTTATTTAAATTCGAGGACGAATTTATTTGTAGGGGGTAGAATGTAATACCCTAGAAAGTTATAACTCATATACATGAATTAATTCTCAGTATACGGTCCATTAGTCTCGAAATGGTGGGAAATAATTTTAGAGACAGTTAGAAAATGAACTTGAAACTTTTTCGAAAACTGGCGATTTCGGGAACACTGCCGAGAAATGAGCAGTCCGGTCAACAGAAGAATTTCTGAAGTTGACTTGGGGGTAAAAGATGACCATAATTTATGTGTAATTTTGATAAAAAGAAAGAAGTGAAAATCATTTAGCAACACTGAAAAAGTAAGTAATGGCATTTTTATAAATAAATGGAAATTCAAGGTGAATAGTGAAAAGTGATCGGTCGGAGTTACAGAATGACTCCGGAACCATTTTTATAAATAAGTATAAATTAAAATAAGTCTATTCACTCCCCAAACTGATATCTAAATCCTGACAGAATTATCAGAATAAATTATAGAAGATTTAAGTACCAAAGTGTAATGGGTGAAACTTTGAGGAGTTAGTTGTAATTTTCCTTATAGCTTTTTCTTATATTTTGCCTTAGCCATTTTCAGATCACCATTTCTTTTCTTCTTCTTATGGTTGGCCGAACCATTTCTTGCCATTTCTTCTTCCATTTCTTTGTCATTTCTTGATAAAATCTTAAGTTTATTGATAGCAAAGTAGAAAATCAACCTAGCTTCATCCATTTCCATCACCAATTTGTAGATTGGAGCTAAGGATTTGGAGGAAAATCCAAGGGAACCATTCTGCCACTTTGATTTTCTTGAGGTATTAGTTTGATTAATTATTTAGGTGTTATTTAGGTTCAATTGAATGAGTATGATGTTTAATTGCACCAATTTATCCTATTGTGTTGAAATCCCCAAATTTGTTTGGTAATTTGAAGTTGTAAGGAATGATATGTTGAATTAGAGCTTGTTTATATTAATTGATGTTAGAATTAGTCAATTGGAAGTGTTTAGGTAACTAATTGATGGATAAATTGATGTAGAATTGGAGATTAAACCAAGTTGAATTTCAAAGTGAGCTATTTTGGCATTTCCATTGAATTGGTGAATTTGGCTAGTGCAAAAGCTATTTGGAGGCTTAGGTGAGTTTACATTGCATCAATTATCATGCCTAAATGATTGAAATGTTGTTTGGAAACCATTTGTGAAATTCACTTCATGGCCGAACCATCTTGCCCTACTTATGCCTATGATTTTGCTTGTTTTTCTTTTGATTTTCCTTGCCAATTTGATCCTATTTTAATATTGTTTAATTGTGTTTCTTGATACCTTGACTTTGGTTTCCAATGTGACTTGGTGTTTTTTGAATTGGGCAAGTCAAATTTGCCACCAAACCTAACCTATTGGCTTGCCATTGTATGCCCACCAAGTGTTCGGTGAAATGCCTAGTTCATTTGTCATTAGCCTATTGGTTTGCATGCCATAGGCCTACCAATTAAATGCCAATGTCACCAGTGACATTGGCATGCCAATTGACCTACCAATTTTTGCCACCGAACCAACTTTTGTTTCATACCATTATTTTTTACCATAACCTATATCCTTGCTCATATGTTGTATTTTACTATGTCATCGATTCAAATATGACTTGATTTGATTGATATTGATTATATTGATAGTGATGGAACCATTGTTGTATAATGGTATCTATTGACATATTATCTATCTCTATTAATCTAAATGTGGTTTGACAGAGCTGCCTCAGCGACAGAGTAGTGGGTATATACTATCGGAAATGTGCATATTGATATTGATGCCCTAGCTAGGAAGAATTTTTTATTCTAGCCATAAGACCTGTTCAATCTTATGCCGATGTGATATGTGATCGACCGTGTGATTACACATAGTCTACGTGTTCATGGTCCTCTATATGTCTTACCATATTGATTTCCTGATTGGAATGACCATTATTATTCCTACTATTTACCGATATTGATTCTGTAACTTATATGATTTACACTGTATTATTATTCCTTATTATGTGCAAACCATTATTTGAGTTATATTTCATTGTTGATGCATGTAAATTCACTGAGTATCATCTATACTCATTTTTCATTGTTTACCCATTTCAGGAGAGGAGTAGGTTGCAGAATTGAGTCTTTTGTCTCCCGTGGATTTCTGCTACAGACTATTATGTATAATTCTGGATATTCTGTATTTATTTTTGATGTTCATTATCTAGCTGCTCCATGGATTGTATTGGGTTAGCTAGGAGATGAACATTTTATATGATACATTGATGTTGATATTTTGAGTTATGTGATGGTATTATGACATGATATGTGAATGTTATAGCCAATTGCAGAAAAATTACAGAATGCGTAACAAGTTAACTGGATGACTGATAATTAATTAATATGAATAATATATTGAGGTTTATCGATGTTGAATGTGATACTGGGTTCTACGGGTGTCGGTCGCCATTGGTATCTCCCGTGCCCTAGGACCATCACGGTCCGAAAAATTGGATCGTGACATACACTTTCTTCCATATAGTGCCTCATATAGTGACAGATCAATAGTGGTGTGGTAACTGTTATTATAAGCAAATTCTATCAGTGGTAGATAGTGATCCCAGCTGCCCTTATAATCCATCACACAGAGTCTCAACATATCTTCTAAAGTCTGAATAGTCCTCTTTGATTGTCCATCTGTCTGTGGATGAAATGCAGTATTGAGATATAGCCTAGTACCCAATGCCTCCTGAAATTTCTGCCAAAATCTAGAAGTAAACGGAGTTCCCCTATCAAACATGATCACCAATGGCACACCATGTAGTCTGACAATCTTATCAATATACAACTGGGCATACTGAGCTGCTGTATAGGTTATTTTTTACTTCTAGAAAATGAGCTGATTTAGTCAACCGATCCACTATCACCCAAATAGAATCATAGCCTTTCTGTGTCTTTGGTAATCCAACCACAAAATCCATAGTTATATGCTCCCATTTCCATTCTGGCAATTGAATCTGCTGAAGTAAACCAGATGGCTTCTGATTCTTTATCTTAACCTGCTAACAGGTTAAACAAGTAGACACAAACTTAGCTATTTCCCCTTTCATATTAGGCCACCAATAATGCTTCTTCAAATCATGATACATCTTTGTCACTCCAAGATGAACAGTGTATGGAGCATAATGGATCTCCTCCATAATCTGCCTTCT
>CANXYC012382011.1:0-12559 GCA_948193065.1 Aleurites moluccanus | reverse complement strand
ATATATATATCTGATTTCTAACCTCTGTATTATGATCTCTGATTTATATATGACCTTTGATTATATATATTTGTCTTAATATCTGTAATATGAATTTTGTTTGTTATATATATATGGATAAAGACCGCACTCTGAATCTCTGATATGATTATGAACTTTATGAAAAATTTATGCATAATTCATTGAGTTGAAAGCTCATCCTCATTCTGTTGTGGTTTTCAGGTGCAAGAGTCGTCAGTCCAGAGACCGAAGATAGAGTTTATTGACTTCTTTCTCTAAAAAGCTAACTAAAAGTATAAGACTCTAATTATTTTGTATATTTTGTTATTATTTGGAGATGTAATCCTCTCAAAGTTTCATAATAGTTGAATGGTTGTAATATTCTTTTAGGTTATCACTTGTTCATTTTGGATATGAGACCTTATTTTGGATGGTTATATTATATGATTAATGATGTTTATGATTTGAATTTGTGGATAACTATAGATATTGTTTTGTTATTGCCACATGTTATATTGGTGAGTTCTACGGATTTTTGGTGGTTTTAAACCTATCCATACCCTAGAATCGTCGCATATTTGATTTTAGAATGTAGCAATATATATATATATATATATTGCTACATTCATGGATAGGGATGACAACGGTTCGGTTTGATCAATTTAAAAAGTTATCATCAAACTAAATTAATTTTTTTAGTTTAAAAATTTTTAAATTAAATAAAACAATCATTATAGTTATATCGCCGGTTTAAATTTAATTGGTTCGGTTTAATCACTTTTGGTTTATCAGTTTCAAACTAAATATATTTTTTATAAATTGTCATTATTTTATTATAAATTTGAAAAAAAAAATTGATGAAATATCGGTGCTAAAAAAATTTTCAAATATAATTCAATATACAATATAAAATTTATCTGTTTAATTAATTGACATTCCCAAAACTTGTATTTTTCACCAAAATTGAACTCTTTTTTATTTATTTTTAGTTAATGATATTTTTTAAAAATTTTAAATTAATATTAGATTAAAAAATATATGGTTATATATAAAATCAAATTAAATTTATTTAATTATAATATATATATATATATATATATAATCGGTTCAATTCGATTTGAAATCGATAAAAAAGCTCAAATCCTAAATTAAATGGAATTTTCAGTTTGTTTTATTTTTCAAATCAAATCAAACTAAATTGTTTCTGAAACTATTAATTTTGATTTAATTTAATCAAGTTGGTTCGATTTATTCAATTTGGTCAATTTGATTTTCACTCCTACTCGCGGATATCTGACCCGTCCCAACTCGAATAGGACGGGTAATATCCGCATCATTTAATAAATGGGGCGGGGTTGATTTTTTATTTTATATTCGTGTCAGGTTGGGTTTGGGTTCAAGTAATGATCATACCTGCACAGAGTCCGACCCAATTATATATACTCCATCCGTTTTAAAATAAATGTCCTAATTATATACTCCATCCGTTTTAAAATAAATGTCCTAATTATAAAATGTATAGATATTAAAAAAAAAAAATTAACTGTTTTAACATTTACTCTCCCTTAATTAATTATAACCATCACCTTTATTATTTTAGTATTTCTCTCCTAATTAAATACAATCATTTTCTTATTTTTTAAGTTTATATTAATTATATAAAATCAAATATATGAAGAAATTATTAGAATATTAAGATAAAACATAATTTAAATTAATAAATAAGATAATTAAACTAAAACATACCAAAAGGAGATTATGACATTTATTTTGGGACGAAAAGAGTATTATATTTATTTTTATTTTTAATATTTTATTTATATATAATTTATATTTATTTTTTATATGAAATATAAATTATATTGTATGAATATTTAAAAAAAATACATAAATAAATATATATATTTAAAAAAAAAATAAAAATATATAAATGAGTATACTTCACTCGGACTGACCCGCCTAATTACCTGATTCGAAGCGGGGTGGATGGCAGAGCGGGCATTTCTATTGTTAAATGGATCGGATTCGAATTTTACGACACCCACCCCAAATCTAACTCATTGTCATCCCTAATTTTGAATTACTTCAAAATATACAAGTTGATATACGATTTACAAATCGAAGTGAGATGCAACGTTCTCATACTCGGCTTAATCAAATAATCGGTAAAAATAGAACATCAAATGTTTGACTGGAGTTGAATTAGTCACACTAAGATAAAATCGAAAATAATTATATTAATATTATATAATATAAAAAATATAAATTTTACTATATAATTTGACATTTATTAGTTATATACTCAAAATAAATATAATGCATATATAACTAAATTTAAACAATAAAATAATTATATAATTAAATATTTATTATCTATAATAAAATTTTCATTAATAAGTCTACTTAAATAACTAAATTATCCTTAATAAATAAGTCTAATTTAATTAAATTAAATAAAAATATTTATGCTTAGTATGATATAAATTTTTATTATAACTATTAATTTAATAAAAAAATCATACTTAGTTATTTAACAAAATTTTAGTGTGCTAATTATTAATAAAATTTTACAATAAATATGATAGTATATGAAAAGCGAGATATCACTTAATTATTATATATAAGTTTATAATTAATTTTAAAATTAATTCACATTTAAATTTTTTTAAAATTATTTTTAGTTTCATAAAGATTAAATTATAAAAAATTATTTGTATCTTTTTATTCAAAAGCATTCCTTTTCATATTTTTTATCTAAAATTTTGAAATTCTATGGATTTTTTTTTTTAAAAATTGCTAAAAATAATGAATCAAATAAAAATAATAATAGGTCATATTAAATCAAATTGATTAATGTAGCTTTCGTCTTTATAGTTTATATCGATAAATTTTAAAGTCTCACATTGAAAACTTTATAAAAAAATAATAATAAAGTATATATATCAAAGTGGCTCCAATGAAATAAACGAACTGAAGATGAGAAGGCTAGCCCAAACAAGGCTAATGAGAGGGTCGGCCCAAAGCAAGCCTAATGAAAATCAACAGCATATCATATGATGTCATTTTATACTAAAATGACAAAAAAAAAAGGTTTTATGATTCGCTCAACTCGAAAAATTTGATTCGAATCAATTGAATTATTGATTTTTAGGCTGATTTTTTAAAACCAGATAAAAAAAAAATGATTGAATTGATCTAATCAATTCTAATTTAATAATATGATGAGATGTATCACTTAGAATTGCTACTTAATTAACTAAATATAAAAATGAAAATATCACTTTATTATCATTCCTTATTTAATTACATTAATGCATCGTAGTTGAACCAACTTATATTATATTAAACTCAAGCTCAAGCTGCAAGTTTTCATATTATAAATATTAGAATATATATAGTGTTGAAAGCATTAATTTTAATATTAGATATTAAGGTTGGAGAGTTTATTTTTATATTAACTTTATAAGATTTTTATTTTTAATCAATGCGAGATTTTCAAATTTTTATTTATATTCTAACAGTTTTCTCAAATAGTAATTAGGTAGTTTTTTTTCTTAAACTCAATTGTCGCTTGGCAAGTAAGTGATAATCTAAGTGGACAGATTTAATGTTTTGCAAATCCATGAATCTACTGGAGATATTATCCTATTTTTAATTCGAGTTTGGAATCGATCCATGAATCCACTGGAGATATTATCCTATTTTTAATTCGAGTTTGGAATCGATTAGAGTTCTGATATTTAATAAAATTTTAGTATAAATTTAAAAGAATCAATTTTAAAAATTAACTATTAAGAGTGAAAAATTTTATTTTTATATTTAGTTCATAATATTTTTATTTTTAATCAATATAAATTTTTCACATCTTTATTTATAATCTAACATTTTACTAACAAAATCATACCTTATTTCATTTATTGTATACTAGAAACGAATATTGTACATAAAAATTCATAATATTATACATAAACATAAATAAAAAATAAAAAATAAAAAAATTAATGTTTGCATTAAGATGTAACAAGTGGAATTCTGGTAATTAGTTGGAAAGCAATGTAAGTTAGAAAAGTGGGATATTGGTGAAGCACTGGGGATGGATAAATGCAAGGTGCATTTAAAAAGTCTTTAGTTGAAGGCGACATTGCTCTTTGGTATACATTGCTATATTATATTGCTTCATTTCAATCTTCTATGACTTTTTAACTTGTTACCCAATTTGTCCAAACCAATTTCGGTGGTGTTTTAATGGGAAAAAAAAAAGAGTTTTAAATTGCACCGACGAGCAGTGAGTATTCAACTTGTATTGTTATACAAAAAACTAATAATTTAAATCTTGATTACTATAATTACCATTTAAAATATATTATTTTATCCTAATTTTAAACTTTAATTACAATTGTACCCATTTAATTAAAATTATACCCATCATTTTTTTTGCAATTGAAAAATAAAATAATGAAACTAATGTCTTAAATTAATAGTAAAATGAAATTATTTTAGAAATAAATGTTAAGTGTTGAATCTTATTGATATTAAATTTATCATCCTAATTCTAAAAAAATGAACAATAATAATTTATGATATAATTGAAATCAACAAATCGATGAGTGGTTAAAAAAATAAATATAATTGACTAATTTATAATTTTAATTTTGTTAAATAAGTATAATTGTAATTAAATTTCAAAATTAGAAATAATTTTCTATAATTTTAAAATTTTTTAAAACAATTATATTTTTAAAAATTAAATACTTTAATCATTAATTTTAAAATATTTCTAATGGAGCAGTACCATAATATCCTGCCTAAATAAGTTGGTAAGAATTTTTTTTTTTTTTTTTGGGATTTATTGGAGGCCCAATAGATCGAAAGGATGATAAGAATCTAAGACTATGGCAATAATAACTTGTTATATTTCTATAAACTACAATGATAGCATGTATAGAATTCTTAATTTTCTTTTTAATGCCATAAAATTATTTATATAATTTTTATATTAAATTAAAGGGAGATTTTGTATTATATAAAGATACATTAACACCACATTTTGCACTCGCGGGTATAGTATTGTTGATAACCAACTAAAAATATATTTTATTATTATTCTTAAGTGGGTTAATTTTCTAAGTAAACTAGGATTTAGAGTTCAAACAGACTACATGGGATGATTATTGTCTAATAGGATCAGGGACGAAAGTTAGGAATACAATTTAATTAAAAGATTTAATTGAAAAACTATAACTTAAATAAGTATATATAACTTGAATTTAAAAATCTTACTATATGCAAGTAATGCCAATAAAAATTTATGTAGTTATAAAACAAGTTCAAAGTAACATCTAATTAGAGCTTGCCAATAAAAAATATGAAGTCCATTACATCCACATAAATAAAAAAATAAGTACTTGATATCAACTATAAATCCTAAATCATAAGAAAAATAAGGTTATATTTATGAACTTTTCAACTAATTAAAGTACAAGTTCAAGAAAAATCATTAACTCAAAACTAGTAGTAGTAGTAGTACCATTATTGAAAAGTGATTGTTAAAAGAATTGTGACCGACGTTCTTTCATAGAAACAAATTCTTTGATGGTTGAATCAAAATATAATGTCTCTGTAATGTTTCTCTCGATATGCACCGTCAAATAGCTTGAAAGATAGTCATCCTACATTTTATTGCGAAGCTTACTTTTAGCAATATTCATTGCAAAAAATGCGCTTTCAGTTGTCGCCTTGGAAACAAGTAGCGTAAGTATAAGCCTAATCATTCTATCAACAAGTGGATATGCAGAGGTGAAAAGTCACACAGCCAGTCAAGAAATCAACTAACAACCATTACTTATCTTATCATACTGTTAAAGCATAGAATGTTGAAACAACACAGTAATACTATCATCTAGGATGATGCAATATCACCTTCAACCAAGATTAGTATGGGGTGAAGATTGGTTTCTATAAGGTTTTAAGTATTTTGACAAAATAAGACTTAATACTCATTTGTTCCTTGTCCCTATATTCACTTTAAAACATCTAAAATTAATTAAAAAATTGCAAGAATACAAACTAATCATTTCATTTGGAAATTCAATATTTTTTTGGTTCATTCATGTTATTTAAGCTATTATCCAAGCCCTTCAGCCATTCAACTTACATTTTGATAGGGCACATTTCCTAGATCTGGGTTATGTCTGTGACCTTTTGAACCATGTCGCATTGATTATTTTTCTTTCATTTTTATATCCGTTTGCAGAAACTAATGCATAAATAAATGTATAATGAACAACCAAGTGACAAACAATAAGACCAATACGCAAAATGCATGCATATTTATATGAACTTTTTCATGGAAAGCTAAATATCACAAGTCAACAATTTTTGCCAATAATTGGGCTTCAATATCCTTACCTCCTTATGTTCCAAACTTAATGCTAATGAACTTTTTCTTTTCTCTTCTTTTGTACTAATTTTTGTTCAAACATGAAGCAATAGGCAAAGGTTCCTTAATAAAGAGAAAAACAAGAATATAAATATGGTCTCTTAGGAATTAAATTACTGAGAAATTGTATTCGGAGAACATCAGATAGAACAAGAGATGTAAGGAAACTATGACAATACATATTATTACATTTTTTTTATACAGACATTATCACAAAAAGAAAAACAATGAGGTTGGGGTCATTGTTAGCCTATGAATAAATTCACAGGGGCTAAAATTGAAGAAGGTGCACTAGTAGTTAAATTGGTATTTAAACAGACAAAATAAATACTATTGATGCTTATATCCCAAAAAAGCCATTAAATTGTTACCAAGAAAGCCATTAACTGAACCGTATTGCCTACAATCTTATTCCAATTCAAAATTTCAATAATAATAAAGAAAAATATTAACTTACTCGGTCTTTAGGACGCCATTTGGAAATAAGACCACTACCATTATTATTATTCACATAACTACTACTAGCAGTCTTCGAACATCAAATCTCCAACACCTACACCAACATCTTCACCATGAAGAGTATTAGCAGTAGTAGTAGTAGTCGTAGTGATTATACACCACAACAGAAGCAGTAGCAACAACAACAACGGCAAATGATTGCACAGAAGAAGAAAGAAAACCTAGACGCCATTAAATCCCCCAATGCCATTCAAATCCTCCAAAAATCCTATAAAAAGATTTCTTCGGCCCTGGATGATTTATAGTTTCAGGGATTGTTGTTCCATTTTCAAAGAGACAGAGAGTGCGAGAGAAAGACAGAGCATGTGTTAAAGGGAGAGAGAAATTGGATTTCTTTCTTTTCTTTTCTTTTCTTTTTTTGCAACTTTTTTTGAAATGTAAACCAAAGAGATGATAAAAGAAGTTTATTAGAGCACTCATTTGAACAAGAGGAGGAGAAGTAGGTCCTGCGAATGCAGAAAAATATGATGATGATGGAAATTATAGTTTAAAAAAACCTTTCTTTACAGATTTTTTTTCTTCCACGTTTCTTCCAACCGTTGGAAGAAACTCTTTTAATGGCCTCTAGCATTGATTGATGGCTTCTAACCATTGGAAGAAACTCTTTTAAGGGCCTAGTATTGATTGATGGGGAGGAGATGTTAGTCTATCTAAAAGATATTGATTTAACTGGAGAAGATGCACGAGAAGATACACCAGAAAAGGGCATAATTGTAGAATTGTAGAAGCATAGTTCTGATAAAGCAAATCTATTAAGAAATCTAAAGAAAATTTAAGTAAAAATCTTTGAAAAATGTTGACAAGGAGATGACAAATCTTTCATGCTCTCATGTGTACACATGGCACAATATGCGTGTGGGTATGGTTCAAGATAAGATTTTAAAATTTAAATGTTATTTGTCATCAAAATAAAATAGTTCATTAATATATATTAAAAAAATGGAAAATGTTATTCAGTACTTTCCAAAATTAATCCCTTCTGATAAAAATTTTAATCCAAAAACACAAAAATCAGAGATGAAAACCACCATAGTCTTATACCCATCAACAGGAATAGAATTCCATCTTCTTCTCCTACCTCCTACAGTCGAGACAACCCCTAGCCGAAGCATTATTCATTAACGAGCCCTATGTTCTTGATTCTCTTCAATAAATCTCAGAAGAAACCAAAATTTATGCATTTGGACTTATGCTCTTTCTTTTGGTAAACATCCCAACTATTATTCTCTCTCAAAATCTAATTCAATCTAATTCTTATTTAAATAATAAAAAGCATATTATCAAGATTTCAATTATTCATTCTCAAATTATAGAACAACCATTCATTTTTCAGTAATTAATTAAAAGGTGGAACCTTACATATGTTGCGTCTGGGTATAAATTCGATGGTATGGCAAAGGGAGGGTGGTCAAACTTGTTGTTTACTAGGCTCGATTGGCCCTACTACTAGCGCTTGAAGAAGCTCTCGTGCTGTGATTTTATGCTTGTAAGCTTCAAAGCTTAAGTGTTATATGCTTGTTGAAGAAGCTTCCGTGCAACAACTGTGTTTTTGTGTTTTGAAATCGATCATTCGATATCCTTTGTTGTACAAGAGGACGAAATGGAGGAAAAGTAATGAAACAAAAAAAAATCTCAAATAGCATTTGGTTAAAATCCACATCATTGTTTTAATACGCCCACAATGTGGGTTGTGTTCAAGTAAATCCACATCGTTGGTTAATACCCACACGGTTGTTAGGATTGGTTCTAAGTTGTGTAAACAAAATTTAAAATTTTTTACATAATTAAATTTAAATTAAATAATAATTGATAAGAATAATTAAGAATTTAAACTATTATTTATTAATAGTAAATATTATTTTATTAATATTATTTATAAATTCTTGTGAAAAGAAATTTTAGTAAGTTAAACATTAAATTTTTAAATTATAATAAAAAATAAAAAAATAATAATATATAAATAAGTATTACAAAACAAAGTTTATCATTTGTACTAATACTAAATTAGTGTCTAAGCAGAAATTTTTTACAACATTTCAAAAATATCATTAATTTTTTTCAATTCCTCATATATCTTCGAAGAAAGGGATCATATATCTTCTTCTAGTAGTAACAACAAACGAAGAAAGGGATTGGACAGATCAATAAACATATGAATTTACCCATATAGCTATTTACACACATCAATAATTAGCTTAGTTTAGCGGAAGTGTTGGAATTTGCAAGATTCAACTTGTTGAAAAAAAAAAAAAAAAAGAAGCTATTAAGAGTTCTTAATGGAAGGACTGATAACTAACTAAATAATGTGGTTAACCAGATCTTATAAGATGTACAAAGGACATTTTTGAGCCATGTAGAGTTTCCTTAAATCAAGGATTCAACATTGCGCAAATACAACATTACACAATGCGTTATCCAAAATAATATTTCATTTAATATCAGGATTTTTTTCCATCTTGTATGACCCTCTAATCTAAAGGCTAATGAATATCTAGCATATAGGATTGGTACAATTGAATGTGTTCCGCCCGATAAGCAATCAGGCTCAAAAGGACTTGCACTGCCACCCAAAAGATTACTTGTCACATCTCACATTATAGGGTTGTGACGGTCCTAGGGTACTGGAATCACTAACGCAATCAATACCACGAAAAACCTCAGTTACAAGTCTAATTTATTTATGAAATTTCACTAATATATATATATATATATATATATTTTCCAATTCTATAAAAAAATCTGTGGAGAAATGGACAGAATTTTCCTTATAATATTAACATTTACCTCCTGCAAAGATAAACAAACACACTCCCAATAATATCCATACATGTCTCAACTCATTCTTCAAAACACAAACAATATTTCATTCAATATAGCATATCATTCATATCATTCAACTAAACTAATTAGCCAATACCATTCCTTTTCTCCATGAATAATTCAATGGAATATAATCCCATCTCAATGTATCCATACATACCATCAAGATGTTCCTATATTCCATCTATGTTATAGCCACAGAAATTGTAAAGAAAACATACTGTGGCGCACCTATGCATACAACTACTATTCGCATGAGCGTATAAATAATTACAGTACAAAAATCAATTAGTACATGTATCAATAAATGGATCACAAAATACAGTGGACATCATATCATGGAGCGACTATCTAACTAAGAAAGGTCTATACATGTGCGTCCTCGGCCGGAGCAAGAAGGAGAAGATAGCCGAAGATGTTGCGCTCACTCGAACCCTGTAAAAATATTTAACAACGTGGGGTGAGTATAAATACTCAGTAGATAAATAAATATGAAATGCAATAATAACTCAACCTGACAAATTGCCCATATTTGACGATTTTCCTGAAATCATTATAATTATTCTATAATGTATGACATAAGTATAAGATGGACAATATAACATATTGGTAACATAGGATAGGGCCTAATAACAATTATATATAATCTCCCAATAATTTCACCACTTCCAATAATATAATCATAAGGAGGATCAGTCCTTATGGCATAGAGCCTTACCCCTCTCTAGCTAGGGTCCAATAGATACCAGTGTGCACACGGTCGATGAATTTTTACCCACTGCATCATCGTAGCAGCCCAGTTAAGTTACCATATGCAATATTTTTCAAATAGCATGAATATGCAACCAATAGATGATAAATGTTGTTGAGTAACATTAAAATATATTTCTAAGTACATTTGGGATAATTCGGGACTAATTTACAAAATTAGCCCGTCGGGCTAATCGGCTCAATTAGGCCCACTTTGCCATATCGGTCAGAATTTGATCTAATATAGCCAAAGGTCATTTGCTATGTTCAAATATGCACAAACTAAGTTAGAAATACTAAGACATATTTAAAAATCCACATGGAGTGCAAAAGACCAAAATACCCTCGGCGGGTCTCTCGTGCCTAAAGGTCCACGACCTTTTTTTTCCCTTTTGAGGACTCTCCTACACGGAACCCAACTCTCCGATAAGACTCGATAAAATCACATAAACTCAGTACATACATGAAAACCACAAAATTCCGTTCAAACACTCTTTTTTCATAAAAACATCAAAATAACTATTTTGAAACTAACACCAAACCAATCAATCAAAATTTGCACTAATTAAACTTTAAACTTTAGTTTCTTCCCATACAACACAAATATAACATGTGAATAGTAAATCGGATCAATTTCGAGTTCACGTTCAGGCCAAAGTTTCATACCATATCAACTAAGTTTCAAATACTCATAATTCAAGCATGTTGAGTAACTACGCATCCTTTTAAATAAAATCTTACATTTGTTACAATAAACATTCTTCTCATGTGGTCATATGTTAATAAATATCCATATACTTTCACAAGATTTACACAAGAAGCAACTCAATTGTGTATATATATATATATATATATATAACCTTTCCATTTAAGAACATAGACATCCACATGAAACAAATTTCCAGATTTTGTTTCCCAAGTTTATCAAATTTTTAAGGTTAGTTATGAACTTTATCTCAACTTGGTATCTTCTAAACAAATTTAGATTATTCTCTTATCTTTCCAAGGCATTAAGAAACTTAATTTTTCAAATTTATTTGCCAAGGCTACAATAGAAACTACCTAACCCACTCGGTTCCCGTTTTAAGCAGGGACCAACTATTTGCACCCAGAATTTCATTAGATTAACTTCCGATTTTGACTTTACTATATTCATATGAAATGAAGCACTATATGTCTAGTTTTATCTCCCATAAGAATCAACCAATTTCATGCACAGGAACTCAAGTTACAGAAAAAACCATACCCGAAGGTCAAATCTGCCTGCAGTTCCAGAATTTCACAATATACCCATTCTTCTCATTCAATCCCATAATATACATACATCATACATATTCAACCAAAGAACCCCCCAACCTAACATTTTTTTCAGATTTTCAGGTCACCAATGTCTCAATTATCTACCCCATTTCAGCAATAACAAACCAAAAACAAAAAGATCAAATCATAATATACAAATTCATAACAACAAATTTGAATCCATGAACTAACAACTCTACTCCATTCTTTTCAAGAGAAACCGAACCCACCATGGAAATAACCTCAAGAAAACTCAAATTTTTAATCCTCAAATAGCTCAAACAAATCATTATCTCAGCTCTTAAAAGAAAAGAGAAGGAAGAAAAATAAAACTTTGAGAAGAAGATTGGTAGAACCCTAATTGGAGAAACCCTAGCTTCCACCACTTAGCCACTTCTCACTCTAAGCTCCACTCAAGAAAGGAGCAAGTCTTTAGCACAAAAAGAAGAAGAAATTTCCTCCTAAAGGCTGCTGGAAGTGGCCGGCTCAAATGGAGAAGGAAGAGGAAGAAATGGAAGTGAAAGGGGTTTGGGAGAAAGAAGAACATGAAGTGAAATGGGAGAAGGGGAAAATGGGTTTTTATTTAATTGTTTTTGCCCTTTTTCCCCCAAGGTGGCCGGCCCCTCCTTCCCTCTCTCTAACCTTAGAATAATTTATTTAATTTACCTATATAAGTTTATTTAACCAATTTTTAAAATATACCCTAGTTTGAGTGGGAGGTGACATCATCAT
>CANXYC012380957.1:0-11752 GCA_948193065.1 Aleurites moluccanus | reverse complement strand
CAAATCTCCATCTGCACAAAAACTAAGACTTGGGATGCAATTTATCCTTGTTAGAAATTTATTCACCAAACACACAAATTATTCCAGATTTTTGGATAAGTTATTTCTAAAACTAAAATCCGCTTACCTAATAATTAAATTCAACTAAAATTTACATTAACTGGCTACAATGGGTTAAAAAGGAATTAAAATAAGTATAAATTATTTAATATTGTCCCTAATTAAATAGATAAAATATCAACCTAACATTCATATCTTACTGAGTTAAAGGCTCACCACTCTTCTGTGGATTTCAGGTTCTAGCTTAGCTCGAGAGAGAGTGAATCCTGAAGACAGAGCTTCTTAATTTCCTTCTCTACAAGAAGACTCTTTTATGTAATATTTTTGGATAATAGCTGAATTATATATATGTATTCATGTCTATGAGAAGTATACTCTTAGAAGCTCTGTAGATGTGTGTGATGTTCTTATTCTTTTGTTGCATGGATAGCATTATAGAATTTTCCTTGTTCCATATTGATATTAGAATTATCTTTTGATCGGTATGGAACAAGAGAAAATGTCATAACAAGCTGATGAGATATATATAAGATATGGATGTTTGGCATGATGATAGTATGTGTTGTATGTTTGATCCAAGTTAGCTAAGGGTTCTACGGGTGTATGATGGCCTTATGCATACCCTTGCCCTAAGACCGTTGCATCAGTGGTTTTGGGGTGTGACATGCAACCAACAGTCCTTTTACCTTTAGGTAATTTAACCAAGTCCCATGTCTGATCCTTGTAAAGGGATTTAATTTCTTCAGTCATGGCCACCTGCCATTGAGAAGATTGATCACTAGTGATAGCCTTGGAGTAGGTGGATGGCTCGAGGTCTTTAATCTTTTCAACTGCAGTAACAAGTATATAGGCAACAAGATTTGACTGTGTATACCTCTGAGGTGGCCTAATTTGCCTTCCACCTCTTCCTGTTGCAATACTATACTGCTCATCACCATCATTCTGATCTATTTCATCATTTGACACAACATGATCTTAAGTTTCTTGATCCTTTTTCTGCGAAGTCTCCACCTGAAGCTCCATCTTACTGCCATTATTTTCCTGGATTCCTGTATACTCAACAGAAACCTTTCGAAGATCAAGTATAACAGTTTCATCAAAAGTAACATCTCTGTTAATTACAAACTTAGGTGACTTAGGATCAAGACACCATAACCTATATCCTTTCACCCCATCCATATATCCCATAAATAAGCACTTCTTAGCTCTAGGTTCAAGTTTGCCTTCATTAACATGATAATATGCAGGACAATCAAATATCTTCAAATTAGAATAATCAGAGGGTTTACCAGACCATACCTCATTGGGAGTCTTAAAGTCAATGGCCAACGCTGGAGAGCGATTTACAAGATAACAAGCTGTATGGACTGCTTTTGCCTAAAAATCCTTGGACAACTTAGCATTAAAGAGCATGCAACGAGCTCTCTTAAGAAGAGTTATATTCATCCATTCAGCAACACTGTTTTGTTATGGTGTATGCCTAACGGTTTTATGCCTCAAAATCCCTGCATTCTTACAGTAATTTTCAAACTTATCACCACAAAATTTTAACCCATTATCATTTCTAAGACAATTGATCTTCCTCCTTGTCTGGTTTTCAATCAATGTCTTCCAATTCTTGAAAGTTTCAAATGCATCGCTTTTCAACTTTAAGAAGTAAACCCATACCTTTATGGAGTAATCATCGATGAAAGAGATAAAATACCATTTACCTACACCCTTAGATGAAACCCAAGATGCCCCCAAAGATCAAAATGCATATAATCCAAGATACCTCGAGTTGTATGTTTGCCTTTGGCGAAGCTCACTCTTCGTTGTTTTCCAAAGACACAGTGTTCATAAAACTCGAGTGTATCAATCTTCTCGCCTTTCAACAAACCCCGTTTACTCAGTATAGTCAATCCCCGTTCGCTCATATGACTGAGACGCATGTGCCACAGTCTCGCATTATCAGCATCAGAAAGCTTGGAGGATGAAACATTAGCAATACCTATAACAGTGCTGCCTAACAAGATATAAAGACCATTAATTAAATTATCCTTCAATATCACAAATGAACCTCTGAAAACTTTAATCACACCATTATCACCCGAATAATGATACCCTTGTGAGTCCAGTGTACCCAAAGAAATCAAGTTCTTTTTTAAGTCAGGAACATGTCGAATATTAGTCAAAGTACGAACCATACGATCATGAAAGCAAATCTAAATGGAACAAATACTCACTACTTCGCATTCTACATTATTTCCCATCAAAATAATTCTTGCTTTCTTCTCATAGGTAGAAAACTAATCCCTATTAAAACACATGTGGAAAGTACATCCCGAATCCATCACCACTTCTTACTCGCATGATCAGTACCACAAGCTGTCAACACAAATTCACCATTGGCATCAGATTCATTACCTTCCTCAATAGTGGAAGTGTTAGGTGTCTCTTTTTGCTTATTGTTTTTGTTTTCTAGCTGCCTGCATTCAGATTTGTAGTGGCCCATTTTGTGACAGTAGTAACACTCAACATTACTCTTGTCAGCACCTCTAGATTTGGATCTGCCTTTGGACCTGCCTTTACTGTGCATCATGGAATTAACAAAGTTGTTATACGCCGAAGACAACGAAAATAACAAGACATAAGCCAAATCTTCATCATTTTTCTTAATATTGGCGTTCCATATGTCCATCGTTATCTGATTAAATTTTGCAAGATGGTCTTGTAAAGTTGTACCATCTTTCATCTTAAAAGTAAAGAGTCGTTGCTCTAGATATAACTTAGTCGTTACTGACTTTCATATAGAGAGATTCAAGTTTCTTCCACAACTTTGCAGCATTCTTCTCGTTACCAACTTCACAAAGAACTTTATCGGACAAGGACAATAAGATGGCGTTGTACGCCTTCTTTTCTGCTTCCAACATATCGGAGTTCTTCATATATGCAGGATAGGAATTATCCAGTGCATACTTACTCCCTTCCCATCGCAGCAGCACAAACATCTTGATCTGCCAAAGACCGAAGTTGTTTCGACCATCAAAAGTTGCAACTTCAAACTTCATGGTTGCCATCAAATGAAGCAAAGAACCATAAAGGCGGCTCTGATACCACTTGTAAGCGCAAAACGGAAACAAGAACAAAGATTGCAACTCAAAAATATCAAAGCAGAAAACAAAAAAAAGAACTTAAAACAATTTAACGTGATTCGACTTTGTGAGAAATTTAAGTCCACGGGGAGAACGACACATATAAATTTTATTTCAAGATGAAAAGTGCAAATTACAATCCACATTATATAAGAAACCCTAATGGTGCTCCTTTAAAAAAAAAATCCCAAAAATTTTTCTCGGGGAAATAGCCCCAACCCTCTTCTTATGTCACACCCCAACTCCAGTGGTGCGACGGTCCTAGGGTAAGGGTAGGCTTAAGGCCACCATAAACCCATAGAACACTCATATCCTGGATCTTATACACAATACATATCCACATCATACATAGTTATCATCATAAATACTCATTTCTATGAATCATGTAATCATCATTCATACATTTTCATTCATCATCATATGATTTCCTCTTGTTCCTTACCGATCAAAAGATACATCCAACATCAATAAGAAACAAAGGCAACCCATAATATAACAATTCAGACATCAAAATAATATCATCCTCAACATCTAACTATGGAGCTCTAGAGTATACTCCTCATTCATATAAATATCATAATACAAAATAATGTATATATATATATATCAAAGAAATTACATAGAGTCTTCTTGGAGGAATGAATCAATAAGCCATGTCTTCTATAATAGCTCCCTCTCGAGCTACACTATTACCTGAAATCCATAGAAGAGGAGTGAGCCTTTAACTCAGTAAGATATAAACATGCAATGTAAAGGTCAAGCCAAAGGAACATGGATATGGAAATGTCATAAGGTTATGATTACAAGAACATAAGTGCTCACAATCGAATATCACTATCAAATCATACGATAGAACTGTCAGAATGCATCAGTAGCCTTGCTATCTTATCATAACAGAGCGCATCAGTTTGCTACCTTATCGCAATACATATGCTTATCTAGGCATAGAGCTCATGGTCCCCTCTAGATGGAACACTGATAAAAATCCTATTAGTTAGGTTCCCAAAGTGCACAATGGACCAATGAATTTACTCTCATTGGGAAGAGCATTCTATACATATACATATCATAGGTCATATAACTTGGATTTCACAAGGAATCATATTGGTCGCAAGATCATCAATATATAATCATAAATCATTCAAGATAGCAAATAGGCTTCACATGAGCTTGGTCCAAAGAAGAATGACAAAGTCATTTACAATAAATAAGGTGTTTATATGGAATAATTTATTATTTGTTTAAGAACATCATGGAAAATTCATTTAATAGGTTCACAATATAATATTTCAAAAAATGAGAATCATATATATGAACATTAGAAAGGATTGAATAATCAATTTCAAAGAAACAATATGCATATGCAATGTTCATACTTATCTCAAAGCAATTTATTCTTTTATTTCTTTCAATTACTTGTATATTCAATAATCTTTTATATTTCCTTGAGTTCTCTTTTTCTATGACAAATCCCCAAATACTCATAATTAGAGTTTATACCCAATAATATTCATACAAGATAAATCCTTATGATTCTAATCATCTTTTAGAATCCTAATATGTTTTCTAACATCAATTTAATCACTTATTAAGGAAATATGGAAGATTGTGATAAATAACTACTATTCACCCAAAACCCTAAATCTATATACATCTTGCTTATAATCCATAATAAATACTAATGATGTTTTTAAACATCAATACTTAACTCATATTCATCTATTATAACCATGCATTAACTAATCTTGACTTAAGATTGAGTTTGGAGTAAATACCTTAAATTCTAGAAATGGAGAACCCTTGAGAAATCTAAAATCTTGATGTTCTTGAAGGTTGATTCTTGATTCTTGTGTTAATAGAGATGAAATAAGTGTTTAAGAAGAGTATTTAATGAATTTATGGGTGGTTGAAGTGTCTTTACGAAGAAAGAAAGAGAAGGAAATGAAAATAAATGAAGTCTGAAAATGAAGAAGAAGGGTCAGATATTTATAGACCAGTGTCTTCACGCCTGTGAATAGGGTTCACGGCCGTGAAGGCCACTGCTCACGTTAGGTTCAAAACATTTCTTCACGGCTGTGAAAGGACATTTCACGCCCGTGAATACAAATCTGAAGAGTTGGCTAATTTACACATAAATTTTTCTCCCGGTGGTGAAAGATATCTCACGCCTGTGAGGAATCTTCACGCTCGTGAAAGCTATCTTCAAAGTGGTGAGAGGTATTTTCAAGGTGGTGAACTATTTTGAAGGTGGTGAAAGGTATTTTCACCCCCTCTGAATAACCAATGGTAAAGAATTCTCATATTTTCTTCATTCTAACTTGTCCAAACTCAATCAACTTACACATCCACATACTTAATACCTCAAAATCAATCATAACTCATCGTGTTTCAATACATATAATCATTTTAGGAGTAATCTATACTCAACATAGCATTCGAAATCATCTACCATGCACATATAACATACAAATGCTAACATTTATCAGACAAACAAACAAACACATATCTACTCTAACATTCCAAGTACTGGGTATTATACCTTCACAAACCAAATCTCCATTTTTTCTCCTATTCGGATCGAGCTCAAATTTTATCAGGTCGGATCGGATTCACTTCCGAATATGGATCGACCCGGAATACAAGACAAATATAACAATCTAAATAGGAATAACATTAAAACAATAATTATACCTTACAAATGAAATAATTTTTCATCCAGTTGAGAAATATTTTTCACATATAAAAAAAAAAAGAATTTTTTTTAAGTCTCATTAGAATTTTGAGTAATAATCCTAACAAGTCTAAAAAAAATATTAGCATTTTCTTCTTTTAAGAAAGAAAGAAAAAAAGAAGAAGCAAAACTAAAACAAACTTAGCCATCCTATCCGACCACCTGATTCAATCCAACCAAATTATTACGGGTTAGATCGGTTCGAGTTTTCCATAATTATTTGAATTATTTGTAGTTTTATTTTGATCAGGTTGGGTTAAATAAAAATCTGATCCGACAATGAACAACCCTTATTAGAGACGATAACGAGTCGAGTTTAGGGCAAATTTTACAAAATTTGAACCCAACCCGTTTAACAATAAAATATATGTCCTGTCACCCACCTCATTTTGGAGCAGGTAGAGATGAATCGGGTTGGATATACCCGTTTATATATATTTTTATTTTTTTTACTTTTTATTTTTTAAAAAATATATATTTTTTATTTATTTATATTTTTTTAAATATTCATACAATTGTAATACCTGAGTAATTTATTTATTTTTATTTTTATTTTTATTGTTTGTGAGTAATCTGTTTAGTATTTAGAAAAATATTAGAAATTTTGTTTGTTATGATTTTATGAAGTCAATTTGTGATTTTTGCAGAAAAGTTGAATATATAAGTTTTAGATTTATTTATTCTATAGGATTGTTGGGCAGTAGGTCTGGATGTTATTGAGAATTTTGTATTTGAGAGGAATTATGCTTCCTCAATCAGTGCAAGTATAGCTTGTTATGTATTGCTTTAAGTTTGAGTATATTATTTATTTTAGAATGATAGTGGCTGAGCAATCAGGTTTGAGCATGAGAAGTAATTTTTGTATATATTTTAAAGTCAGTTGTAGAATTGAGGAAATTGAAAATTTTAGCGTGGTTGCAGGTCAAGTAGTGCGAGTTGGCAAGGAGAGTTTCCCAGCTCGGCAGATCAGGTAGTGCGAGTTGGCGAGGAGAGTTTCCCAGCTCGACAGATCGGGTAGTGCGAGTTGGCAAGGAGAGTTTCCCAGCTCGGCAGATCAGGTAGTGCGAGATTTGGCAAGGTGGCCTTTGCCGAAGTGGCATTTGACGAAGAGGATTTGGTGAAGAGACCTTTGCCAAAGTGGCATTTGGCGAAGATGTAATATCTGCCATTTTGTTGTATTTTTATTAATTGTATCTTTGAAGAATTAATTAATTGCAAATATGAATATTTGGGAAATCTAGAATTTCTTATTTCAGTTGTAGGATTTTGTGAGGATAATTACATGATCTTAAAGAAATAATTTGGTATAGTATAAAGCATGAAAGTTGTGGATTTATGTCTCATCTGAAATTCTATGAATTGGCTTGATAAAATTCTATGTGTGTAAGGAGTTATGCCTCTTTGAGCAGGACTTGTCTGGTTGAGTATTTTTGCAGGAAGTTTGTGACTGTTTGGAATTTCTGGGAATGACTGAGATAGTTTGAGCCAAAGATATAAACATGAAAAATGTTTATTTATGTATTGTGTTACTGGTTGTAAAATTTCAGGAATTTTGGATAAGTATATCTCAGTGGAGAGTGAAATTTATCAGGACTATTCGGATGGATTATGGGGCAGTAAGTCTGGGTGACTTTTGGAGAGTCACCATGGTCTGTATAGTTGCCTTTGTAATTTAAATTTTGGATATGTTGAGCCTCTATATGTCTATTTTAAGTGGCAAAAATAATCAGGAAGTTTGGATGCTTGTAGCTCATTTGCGAGCTTATTAAGTGTAAGTTGTCCAGAAAAGGTTTCAGCTTAGCAGAGATTGGTTATGGCGAGCCGACAATACGAAGTGGCGAAGTGGTGAGGTGAGGTTTCCGAAGTGGCTATTGGCGAAGAGGCGTATGCAAGGAGACATATGCGAAGTGGAGTTAGGCGAAGAGGATTTGGCGCAGAAGCATTATGCGAAGAGGTACTATGCGAAGAGGGAATGTGCGAAGTGGCAGTTCGCGAGCAGAGTTTGGCGAAGAGGCATTGCCGAGGTGGCATATGCGAGACGGCATATGCGAGGAGAGTTTGGTGAGGCAGCATATGTGATGTGGCATATGCGAGCAGGTTACACGAAGTGGGATTCTCTAAGTGACTGTTGCGAAGTGGCATTGCCGGATCAGTTTGGCGAGTTGGAAAGTGCGAGCTGGGAATGGCGAGCTGGCTTATGCGAGGTAGCATTGCCGAAGCGAGTTGGCGAGCTGGCTTATGCGAGGTAGCATTGCTGAGGCATGTTGGCTAGCTGGCGAGCGAGATTTTGGGGCAGTGGTCTATTTAACCCCAGCATCCAATAGCGTTTTTCCATTATTTTTTTCCTTTCTTCTTTCTTCGCTATTTTTTTTAGTCTTTTCTCATATCAGTTTCATTTTATTTTCTAAGGCATTAATACTCAAATTAATGCATTAGACCTCTAGATTATTCTATTTATAAGGCAGAAATCATCAGATTTAAGCAAGAAATCTCAGGAAATTCAGTTTTGAAGAAATAAGGTAAATTTTCTTCCAAAGTTATTTTCTTTAGATTTATTTAAGTTGGTTGGTTGGAATAATTAATATGGGGTGTATAGAATTTATTGCAAGCAATTTAAAGTTATTAATGGTAAATTAATGTGGGAGAAATCATAATTTTAGACTAACATGAATAGTAGCATGAACAATAAATTCGAATTAAATGCAGATTTTTCCTTAAGAGATAAATTAAATTGAGGATGTGAATTAAGAATAGAAACACTAGGATGATTAAATATTCAGAAATCATGTTGAATATTATTGAGAAAGAAAAACCCTAATTTTGAATATTTGAGAAAATTTCTGAGGAGGAGAAAATCAAAGTAATTGAGGAGTTTGGAGTTGAGCAATTTGTTAAAGAAAATTCAAGAGAAATTTGTGTGAGAGGTAAGTATGAACATTTCATTTGTTTATTGTTTCTTTGAAATAATATAACCAAACATTCTTAAATTGTTCATCCATATAATTCTCATATATTTGATATTGCCGAATTACTAAATAATAATATTGTGATAGTGTAGCTCGTGAGGGAGCTAATAGAGAAGATCCAGCTTCTTGACTCATTCTTCCAAAAAGCCTTCATTGTAATTATTTTGAAATATGATTATGTATATTCATTGTATGGTATTATGATACACTATATATTGGGAGTATACTCTAGAGCTCCGTAGTTAGTCATTGGGGATGATAATATTTTGATGTATAATTTGTTATTTTTTTGGGTTACCCTTGTTCCTTAGTGATGTGGGATACATCATTTGATCAGTAAGGAACAAGAGGAAAATTATGAAATTATATAGTAAAGAAATGAATTATGCTTATATGGATTATGAAAATGATATTGTATAATGTTTATAATTGATATAAGTGTGTATGATATCTAGGATATGTGAGTTCTACGGGTTTATGGTGGCCTTAAGCGTACCCTTGCCCTAGGACCATCGCACCACTGGAGTTGGGGTGTGACAGAGGTGGTATCAGAGAAGATAGATAGAGATGCATAAGCACTAGTATAAGTATTGATTAAGATAACTACGGAGCATAGGAATTGTGTCTCGTCCAATTGTGCCTTCCTTTGGTATATACATCTGCATTAAGTATGCATAGTGAGTCTGATAATGTTTATTCTTCTTGTCAGTATCAAGATGCCTCTGCGTCGTGGTAGAGGATGAGGTCAAGGTCGTCCTAGGCAGGATTTACCTTCTAAAGAAGGTTCTGTAGGCTGTTTTGGATGTGATGAGGTCCTTCCTATGCCACCAGTGGATGTGGCTCATATGGAACAATAGTTAGACCAGTTGCAGAGGAACTATGAGGTATTAGCTGAGTTTATTACTCAGCAGAGGCAGCAACAGGCTCCTCCAGTATAGGTAGTTCCAGATATTCCAGTTCCTCTACCCTCGCCCGCTGTGGTACCTCAGGTTGAGGAGGTTTTGTTTGAGAAATTTTTAAAACTCAAGCCTTCAGAGTGTAGAGGTGAGGTAGATCCTACAGATTTTCTGGAAGAGATAGAAGAGAAAATTCAGATTTTGAGAATTCCTGATAGAAGGGAAACTGAGTTTGCGGGACACTTGATGAAAGCCGAAGCTAAGGATTGGTTTAAAAGGAGTATTCCAGGTATGCTTCAGGATCATGGAGAGTTATCTTGGGAGAGATTTAGAGAATTGATCCTTAATGAGTTTCTTCCAGAGAGTCTAAGGGATGCTAAATCCATTGAGTTTGAGAGGTTGGTTCAGACTCTGAGTATGACTATGTCAGAGTATGCAAAGAAATTCAGTCAGTTGAGTAAGTTTGCTCCAGTCCTTGTGCCTACAGAAGCAGCACAAATTCAGAGGTTCCGTAGGTGGCTTATAGCTCCATTGTTTACAGTTTTGGCTGCTCTTGAGTTTGACTTATACTCCAAGCTTGTGGATAAGGCTAGAGTAATTGAGAATAAAGAGATGGAGGTTAGATCTGAAAGGGAAGAGAAGAACAAGGATAAAATTGGAAGTTCTTTTAGGCAGGATAGCGGGGTAAAGAGTATAAATATTTTGCCTCGATCAGTTTCTTGGGGGGGGATATAGAGGACCATCAGGGAGATCCCAACAGAGACCGAATCCCTCTAGATTTGTTCCTCAAGTGAGCTATAGTGCAGCCAGTTCTGCACCACCTAGGACTAACCCTTCTTGTCCTACATGTGGTAAGCTTCATAGAGGACCTTGCTTCTTTGGGTCAGGTGCATGTTATGGGTGTGGACAGCATGGTCATATCCTTAAGGATTATCCACAACCTTCTTTTGGAGCTAGACCTCAGGCTTCTCAGGCTACAGTTCAGATGAGCAGAGAGAGGAGCATCAGTCAGCAGCCAGAAGGAGGTAGAGGTATTTTGGGCAGAACTGTTGAGGCTGGTAGAGGATCAGATCAGCAGGAGGCTCAGATTTCAATATCAGCTCCTATGGGTAGAGGCAGAGGGAGATTTTTTGCTTTAGCTCAGCATGAAGCCCAAGCATCTAATACAGTGGTTACAGGTATTCTTCCGATTCAAGCCTTAAATGCTAAATTATTAATTGATTCGGGAGCTACGCATTCCTTTGTATCATCATGTTTTGCTAATAAGTTACATGTACCTTGTAAATTGCTTGATAGTGTATTGATTATTTCTACTCCTTTGAAGGAAGAGATTAAAGTTCAGAACTCCTATCCATCCTGTGTGGTTAGCATAGGTGGCAAAGCTTGAATATAGATTTGATTGAATTGCCAGTGTTGGAGTTTGATGTGATTTTGGGCATGGACTGGTTGTCCAAGCATTATACTATTATAGATTGTAATGGGAAGAAGCTTGTATTTAAGCCACCTTTTTGATGAGGAATTTGAGTTCCAAGGGGAGCGGAGTGAAGTACCGTACAATGTTATATATGCCATCAAGGCAAGAAGGTTGTTAAGGAAGGGTTGCCAAGGATATTTGGCATATGTCCGGGATACTTGTAAGGAAGTGAAAGGCTTAGAGCAGATTCCAATAGTCCATGAGTTTTCGGACGTATTTCCAAAAGAATTGCCTGGTTTGCCACCACATAGAGAGATAGAGTTCGGTATAGAGTTGCTACCTGGCATGAGTCCGATTTCTATTCCTCACTACCATATGGCACCAGTTGAGTTGAAAGAATTGAAGACTCAATTGTAAGATTTTCTTGACAAAGGATTTATTAGACCTAGTAGTTCACCGTGGGGAGCACCTGTACTCTTTGTGAAGAAGAATGATGGTTTTATGAGATTGTGTATTGATTACAAGCAGCTCAACAAGGTGACTATCAAGAA
>CANXYC012380436.1:0-10043 GCA_948193065.1 Aleurites moluccanus | reverse complement strand
ATTATAATTGTGGATATTGATGGAGATGCAAATGTGTTCATATTGAGTTGATATTGGAGATCCAGAGGGATCCATTGTTGGAGATAATTGGTGGAATATTTATAGAAGTGTTATTTGTGTGTGTTTTTGTTTTGGGGCATGACCCTTATATAAAGGAGATGTTGTCCAAATTTTTTATGAATTTGTCAAGCTATAAAGAGCTTGTTATTGTAATGCATGCCATATAGATAGTTGTTTTGGGTTCTTCGTGGTACTGGTCACTTATGCATCACCCGTACCCTAGGACCGTCGCGACTTCCGGGTTGGGTCGTGACAGTAAAAGATCTCTCTGGACCTTCTTTCAATTTTGATGTAGTCCGCGAGGGCGAAACAATTGATAGCAATAAAAATTTTCAATTTTCATCTTATATCCCTGAGTCATCTTTCTTTCTTCATGAATCCAATTTAAATAGAGCATCAAAAGAAAAAGAAATAAAAGAACAAAATAAATAGTCAATAAATCTGGGTACATATGATAAATTAAAAATCACATTCATTGCATCATCATTTTATGATAAGGCCTTTTTGTTCAAGACAGTTCAAGAATTTTTAGATTGTTTTGCTTGGGAACCTGAAGACATGACGGGTATCGATCCAAGCATAGCAATCCATAAGATTTCGACCTATGAGGATGTAAGGCCTGTAAAACAGAAGTTATGAAGGATGAAGGCGGAATGGTCTCTTAAGATCAAAGAAGAAGTTACCAAGTTACTAAAGAATAATTTCATTGAACCTATCACTTACCCTTCATGGCTAGCCAACATAGTGCCTGTGCCCAAGAAGGATGGGAAGGTAAGAATGTGTGTGGATTATAGGGATCTAAACAAAGCTTGTCAAAAGGATGATTTTCCTTTGCCTCACATAGACTTATTGATTGACCGCATGGTTGGATTTGAGGTACACTCCTTGACAAATTTATATGTGGGGTATAATCAAATACGAGTCTATCCATCTGATAAGGGAAAGACAGCTTTTGTGATAGAATGGGGCACCTACTGCTACAAGGTCATGCCTTTTGGTTTGAAAAATGTTAGGGCAACATATCAGAGAATGGCAACAACTATCTTTCATGACATGATTCACAAGGATGTGGAAGTATATGTTGATGACATGGTTATCAAGTCCAAAATGGCAGAAGGCCACATAGATGCATTAAAGTGTTTCTTTCTTAGGTTGAGACAGTACAATCTAAAGTTGGATCCTGCTAAGTGTGTTTTTGGTGCATCCTCAGGTTTGTTTTTGGGCTATATGGTGGGCAAAAAGGGGATAGAAGTAGACCCAGCCAAATCGAGAGCCATTTTAGAAATGCCAGCCCCAAAAATAGAGAAAGAGATTAGGGGATTTCTATAGCATTTGCAGTAAATCAGTCGATTCATTTCTCAATTGGCTGACATTTATGGGCCCATCTTTAAGTTATTAAAGAAAGGATCTCCTAAGGAATGGAATGATGAATATCAGCAAGCTTTTGAAAAGATCAAGCAATACTTGCTAAATCCTCCTGTCTTGCAACCACCAAGGCCTAGTAAACCCTTGATGTTGTACCTCTTTGCGACCAAAGAAGCTATAGGGGTAATGCTCGCTCAAAATGCTATGGATTCGCATAAGGAAAATGTTATCTATTATTTGAGTAAGCACGTGCTCGCTCATGAACTCAAGTACAATTAGATTTAGCAGTTATGTCTCACCTTGGTTTGAGTATGCCATAAGTTACAACATTATTTGCATTCATACACTACTCATATCCTCGCTAACAAAAGCCCCTTGAAATTCCTTATGGAGAGGCCAGTTCTTGACAGTAAAATGGCACGATGGTTGGCAGTTCTAGCAGCTTTCGATCTCAAATATGTTCCAATAAAGGCTATCAAAGGAAGTGTGATAGCTGACCAATTAGCTGCTGCCCCAGTAGACGATGAACCATTCGAACCTGAGTTTCCAGATGAGGATATCATAGAGTTAGAACTCGAAGTTTGGAAGTTATATTTTGATGGAGGAGCAAATAGCAAGGGTTTTGGCTCTGAGATAGTACTTGACACACCAAATGGATATCATTTACCCATGGCTATTAAGTTAGCCTTTGAGGTGATGAACAATGAAGCAGAATATGAAGCTTGCATATGTGGTTTAGAGGTAGCCACCAACATGAGGATTGATTACCTAAAGGTCTATGGGGACTCTAATTTGATTGTCTCACAAGCTCTTGGAAAATGGAAGATAAAAGAAGAGCGTTTAGTTCCTTATTATCAACACGTAACTGACCTAGCAGAAAATTTTCATGAATTATCTTTCCATTATCTGTCGTGAGTTAAGAATCAGTTCGCTGATTCTTTGGCAACCCTGGCCTTTATGATGGACATGATAGGTAATGAGATAGTACGTCATGTGGTTATTGAAGTGTGAAGGCAACTGGGTTATAATACAACGTGTATGCAAATTCAATTAGCTGATGATAAGCCATGGTATTGGGACATACTTAATTTTCTGAAAAATGACCAGTATCCAGAAGGGGCATCCAAATTAGATAGGAGAACCTTGAGGCAATTAGCTAGTAATTTCATACCAAATGGTGATGTGTTGTATAGGAGAGAATGGGATAACATCCACCTTAGGTGTGTGACAGAAGAGGAAGCTCAACAGATTATGGAATGGGTACATGTAGGCGTGGAAGGCCTATACATGAATGGTTTCTTATTGGACAGAAAAATCACGAATCTTGGATATTTTTGGCTCGCAATGAATGAAGATTGTGCTAAGTTTGTATGGAGATGTCACAAATGTCAGATATTTTCTAAGCTCCAGAAGCGACCTCCTGTCCCATTGCACCTGACTGCAACTCCCTGGCCTTTTGCTACATGGGGGATTGATGTCATAGGGCGCATAAGTCCTAAATCTTCGAATGGGCATGAATACATTATAGTGGCAATAGATTACTTCACAAAGTTGGTGGAAGTAGCCTCTTACTATGTGCTGAAGTCTAAAAAGGTAGCACACTTTATCCAAACCAACATCATTTATTGGTTTGGATTGCTTTTTGAGATCATCACGGATAATGGCTTTCATTTCCAAAAAGAAGTAGCAAGTCTGCTTGAGAGGGAAAAGATTTAGCATCATCGATCTTCACCCTATCATCCTCAAACTAACGGGGCAGTCGAAGTAGTAAACAAAACAATCAAGACTATTCTGCAAAAGATGATCACCAATCATAGAAGTTGGCATGAACGCCTATAGGGGTATTAGACCTCCATTCGCACACCAATGGGGGCAACTCCATATTTTTTGGTATATGGGATGGAGACAGTACTCCCAATTGAAGTACAAGTCCACTCGGCAAGGGTTATGATGGAGAATCAGCTTAGTGAAGTGGAGCGGATTAAGGGATATCATGACCAATTGAATGTTATTGATGAAAAGAGGATGAATGCCCTCTATCGAATACAGGGGTATCAATAAATACTTGCCTGACATTTCAATAAAAGGGTAACTAACAGGCAATTGGAAGAAGGCAATTTGGTATTAAAGGAAATCAGAGCTCCTATTCATGATCCAAGAGGGAAGTTCAGACCAAATTGGGTCGGCCCGTATGTGCTCAAAAAGATCCTATCCGGCGGAGGTGTCATACTCATGGATTTGGATGGGAATGAATTTTTGAATCCTAGTAATCTTAATCAACTAAAAAGATACTTTGTGTAATTTCCATTTAATGATGCATTGTATGAACAGAACTACGAGGACCTGATTCTCCTAAAAGAAAATTAAAAAAAAAAGGTGCAAATGGAGATACGTAGGCAACCCACTTTGGGTATGGTCCAAATCATAATAAAATTATCATTTTTGTGCCCAGATTAATTGATTTGTGCTCGCTAAGTTGAAAACCTGAATAAGGAGGCTTAGGCAAAAATTAGAGCAACTCAGCGAGTTGAAAACCCAAAAGGGCAGCTCGGGCAAAAATTAGAGCAAAATATATAACAAAAAAAAGAAAAAAAGAAAAGAAAAAAAGAGAAGATAAAGTAAAATAAAAGGCTTTGTTTTAAAATTGGATTTTATTAGTCATAGTCTAGTCTTTTTAATCCAGTTTCGTCAAAATTTGTTCAATCTCATCTGCTAAGGTCAAAATGATAAAAAGTTTCATCTTATTCAAAAAAGAATCTCATAAGTTCTAACATAGATGAAGTTCAAAATGCTAAACATAAAGATGGAATACATAGTCTAAGTATATTTTCTCCTAGGATGAATATCTTTCGAGTCGCCAGAGTCTCCATCTTCTATCACAGGTATATCTGGTTTAACTTTTACCTCCAGCTCATCCTTGGTCTCAACAGTGTCTTCTAGTCCTGTCTTTATGTCCTTTTTAGTGTCTCCAGTCTCTATGTTTGCCTCCAGCTCTGTAATTAAGGCTACTTGTCTGATCTTTTTAATAGGCCAAACCTCCATAATGAACTAAGGGCCATAATTCTCTAGTTTGCCTGATAAGCCAGCAGGGTGTACAAAATGCATAGACCACCTCTAGCCATTCATTATGGCCTAAGAAGCAGGACCGAAAATTTGAGACGTAGGAAAGACAGCTCCGTCTAGTGGGGTGCCCTGTGGCTAACCCATCTGCCTCAAGATTCTGGTGCCTTGATAGAATGAGGTCATGGAAATACGTAGCAAGTAAACCATCTTGTACCCATAACTCATTATGATGAATGAGTCGATCCCGTACCAAAAGCAATGCCAAAGTAGATCTTTAAAATCCAATTCTAAAATTCAGGCAATCCACTCCTTTTTTGTGTCAAAGCGAACATGGGTCCTCCGCATGTGGTATTATGCAGCTAAATTTGGCATCCTATCTAGGGGAGCCACCACATGTATGTGATCCTTAAGCTAAGCCTAAAAAGAAATAAAGGGGTTAGAAGAAGGAATTCAAGGAAAGCAAGGGAAAAACATGATTTTTTACCTGCAAAATGATGGGGCTAACAGACCAAGGCCCCTCAACTCTGTAGTTTTTATCTAAGCTCTGCAAAGTCTTGGCTAAAATCAGGCCAACAATAGTGCAACCTCACTCCATCTGAGCGATCATCTCAACCACTCGAATGTCTCCCCAACTAGGTAAACTGAAGAACAGGCACCTAGCAGTCAAACACAGAACCAGGGTTGTCATTTTGTGTTTCTCTCTCGCCTTATCCCCTAAATCTTCTGAATGTTGAAACTCAGCCATAACTGCAGCTAGATTGACTCGGTCTCCCACAACCATAGAGCTAGCAAGCTCTCGTTTTAATCCTAAAAGCCTCCTGAAATAGTGAATCCTGGTATTCAGGGACAGCTAGAGCAGCATTCGGATTGCTTCCGAGGATGGCACTGAATTCCTCAAAAGTAGGGCACATTTCTTCTATGCTCACTCCAAATTAGAACACGTGGTCCACAAGATCCCAGAACCTGAGACAAACCTTCAGAAAATCCCAATCCATTTTCACACCCCTCAGAGTTAGAATAGAATTGACCCCATACTTGCCCATATTGATTTTCTTAATCTTGTCTAGGTTCTTGGTCCACAAAAACATATAGTGGCTATAATAGGTTCCATGAAAAAAAAATTAAGAGAAAAGAGACAAAAAGAGAGTGCTGAAAAGCACCAAAAAGAGTCGGAGTTACTTTTTGGGAAAAAGGGGACCCTCTTTTATAGAAAAACAAGTCAGACAGGCTAAGGCACGCGAACCCAGGGCGACACCTCCGTAGTCACCTGGCGGTACCGCCACAGGCCATGAGCGGCGCCGCCATTCCTTGGGTAATGACTAAGGCGGCACCGCCCCTTCACTCCTATGGCAGCGAGCTTTTAGGCGGGATCTTTCTAGATTTTTGAACCTTTTTTCAAAACTTGAGGCTTCGGGGGGCATTTTAGGACATTTTCAAAATTTTGGGCATTTTTTTAAGCATTTAAATACATTTATTTTCATTTTTGGACTAAAAATTATATGACATTTCATAGCATTTTTAGTTTGCATTCATAACATAGGGAAATTTAAAAGAGAATCATAAGGTTCATACATCATGCATACATCAAATATCATTCGTACATCATATTCAGACATAAACAAAAGCAAAGTAAGATAAGAAATAAAGAAGCTCAGACAAAGCCACTACTATCATCGACACCGACGAGGGTCCTCCAGTGGATGAGATTGATCAGTCTGAAACTCAAGCCGAGTCAGTATACCCAACAAAGCTAACTCCATTCTACGTACCACCTTTATAATTGTGACGGGCCCACTCTATGGTAATCTACAAAAAAAAAAAAAAAAAAAAAAAAAAAAAAAAAAAAAAAAAAAAAGATATCAGAGGCTTAGCTAAAGGATCTTTGCCAAAACCAAACGCTAAGAGAAAGAGCATGAACATACCTCAGGGTTATCAGGGAAGTCTGTGTAAGGGGATGAACCACATCTGGAAGATGATATGTTTGCATCTCGCCATGAGAATTGGTGTAAAATATATCTCCAGAGAACCAGTAATTAGGGCCCAAGGGGACCCGATCAGAATCAGTTCAAGTCTCAGGAGCAACATTAGGATCAGCCGAAGAAGGATTTCTTGATGCACCTACACTTCGAGCCAGACTTGGCCTAATAGCAGAAGGACCAGCAGTATCAGATGAGCATTCCAATCTTCGGCAGGGATCACTAACAGGTCCCATCAAATGGGTGCGGTAGAATATCAGATAATTCTCCTGATGAGTCACATATAGATGAATTGGAAGACCAGTGTAAGCCTCGTCAGGGGCACAAATGTCCATATTTCACCTCATGTCAACAAGTGGATGTGCTGGAACCACCCACCCACCAATGATCTAGACTCGGACCCTTTATCCTAAGTAGTACAACTTGTAATGTGGAGAGCAAAGCAATAGCCGGGAACAAGCCAGTGTGGCACTTGGGTCAAGTTCTACTGGCATCAGCTACATCCTATCGATGTAGGGTTTCGTCATAACCTGTACAAATGATTGTTGTAAGTAAAACCAGGAAACGTGAGAAAGATAAAATCAGAAAATACCTGAAAAGTGTTGAGACTGCCAAAGACTACTCGAATAGTCCCAAATTCATGCACTCCAGAGCTAGTCCAGTATTCCTTGTTCCATCGAATACCGGCTGGAAAGACATCCAGCCTAGGGTTGCTAAGAGTGGGGGCAAGAGTGGGAAAATATTCATAAGCCCATATCTGATTCATGCATTAAAAGATAGAAAGTCAAAAAGACTAGATAGAAGTTCAGAAAGGGTGCAGAAAGTACCTCCCAATTCAAAATTAAGGGTGCAAAGAGTACCTCCCAGTCCAAAGTTAACAAAACATGCAGAAAGCATACCTCCCAGATAAAATATGTCTCGCCATAGGAGTTGAAAGCTCCCCAAGACAAGTTGCACATCTCCCAGTACATGGTGCTTAGGACAACGCCAGCCCAATCATATTCACCCAACAGAGTCATATCTATCAAACTTGGCAGAATGTTCAAGTTAACAGTGTCACGATGGGTATGACCGAATGTGCATCCAGCTAGGATCAGCACCATCAGTCTAGCCACAGCCGCAGTATCAAATATCATGTCAGTGAATGGCTCCATCTCCCTCAACCAAGCCTGAAGCCAAGTGCGAGGCACTGATATGCGATCCCGAGGTGGATCCTGACCTATAAGCTATATCATATCTTCAAGAGTAAGGGTTGTCCTCCAGTCAAAATAGAGATCCAGATGATGGGTCCCAAAGCGTATGCTGGTCAGCATTGACAGATCTAGAGGAGTAAATGTCAGCTCCCCACACGAAAAGTAAAAAAGTGTTGGTAGTGTCCCACCACCGCTCAGCCAGTGCCTTGATTAAGGCTACATTGCTCTTAGGTTTTGTTTTAACCTTCATAAAGTATACAAAACCAATGGACTCAAGCAGAGGTTTTACTGGAGTTTCAGCTAATAAAGCATTAGCAAGAGAAGCCAAATTTGATCTGGCCCCCCTGTTCCTAAGCACAGTGGTGTTTCAAGGAAAATAAATTCACTCAACGAAGATTTGCAAAAAAAAAGGTTGAAAAATACCTCAATTCTTCCATCCCAGGAAACATATTGTTTCGGCTCCTGCAATAAATTCTCCGGGTCAGGATTATCCCTCGGGGCCTCATAGTTATAGTGTCCCCTGTTGCTAGTAACACTTCCAGAAGCTGAGCCATCAAGAGAAAAGCTAGAGAGAAAGAGAGAAATGTGAAAATGAGAGTAAAGGGAATGAGAGAAGTCTCACCCCTATTTATAGATTTTGGGAATATCATAAATGACCATCATGTCCCCAACTAGGTAAAAAATAAGGAAACTTGCATTTTTGGAGTAATTCAAGTCAGAATCTAGTGCCATCATTTTTGTTGTGTCCGTATGATTTTTCATTGTTCATAAAGCTATCATTTGCCCAAATCATACCTGGGATGCCTCTATAACTCAGAAAGTGACAGAACTAGAAAAGTATCAGAAAAAATGAAAAGTTGACAAATCAGACCGGTATACCTCCAGACATAGCAAAATGTGATCATAAAACATTTTGTTTTGTTTCAAACATATAGAAACAACCCAGTTCTTTAACATCACATCTGTCATCCAAGATGAACAGCAGTGATGGGGGTAGCGGTGAACACTGATTTTTTACATCCCTCAGCCTTGTGCCAAGCTGAACGACGCTTACCGAAATTGAACCCATCGACTGACGGACTAGAAAAATGTTAGAAACTGGCTCGGGCCTATGCTGCCGTCCCCAAGGGGAGGCACTGCCGCCCTCCTTGGGGGGTGGTGCCACCAAGGCTTGGGCGGCGCCGCCCCACCCCCCTTGGGCAGTAGCCCTGTGTGCCAATAAGGTTGTCGCCCTCCTTTGGTCCTTTTGTCGCCCTCTTTAGGCTACGGCACCGCCACCCCCTCCGGTAGCATTTCCCCTTCATAACCGTGGCAGCTTTTCTTTTTTAGGTCTTTTTCACCAAATCCCACATCGAGAAATGATGAAATTCGACCGCTAGCTCTCTATTATAAATAGAGAGACCCTCCCACTTGGCTAAGGACACAAAAACACACCAAAAAAAAGACACAAAAAACACACAAAAAAAATCATCTAGTTTGAGTTTTTACTATTTGATTTTACTCGTTTCTCTCTCATATACTTATTCTTTCTTTATTTAAGTTCCTTTTTGAGTTTAAAAGGGCTTTTAGGGTGTGTAAAGCCCCAAAGTTTGACTAACGTAAAGTCACTCTATTTGTTTGTTTTCTTATCTTTTGAATTGTCAGGTAAAAGGTAGTTTGACTGTTCCCTCGTGCTTCGATCAATTCAAGATGGAACTCCAACCCGAAAGAGCACTCCGTCCGCCGCCTCCCCAAACACCAAGGCAAAAGATATCAACCCATAAACTTCCTCTTTTCCTATTTTGATAGAGTATCAAAATAAAAAACTCATCTTCTTTAGTTTGATAGAGCATCAAAATAAAGAACCAAAACATGATAAATTGGGCATAAAATCAACCCTCATTCTCAAGAAGGAAGAACTATGTGGGTTTTGATTACAACTCAACGGGATACGCAGGCAAGCTGTATAATAGCTTCAAATCCAAAAATGTTAAAAACCATCTTTTTCCTTTTACTTTGTTTATTGTATTTTGTTATGTTCAGATCTTTGGGGAATGTGTGATCAACCTAGAACCCATAAGGGCTAGAGTTAATATCCCTTATTTTGGATTTTCAATTGTAATAATTTACTTTATCATTCTTTTATTGCTCTATTTCTTAACTTCTTTTTATGTGTTCATCTTATATGTTCATTTTATATGTCATTCATTAAATTACTCATAAAAAATGTTTTAAATTGAGGTTAAAATTAGAAGCTAAGTTCAACCGAAAACCTAGTCCCCGAATCCTCTTTGGTTTCAAAGACTAGTGCACTTTTTTCCTTTGGGATAAAATTGGAGTCAAAATGGGTTTTTACCTTAAATTTTCCCAACAAAAATAACTTAAGGTGACGACTTTAAAATTCAAG
>CANXYC012379888.1:0-19602 GCA_948193065.1 Aleurites moluccanus | reverse complement strand
TATATATATATATATATATATATATATATAATATTTTAAATATTAAAAAAATACATAATATTTAATTGTGTTGAATTATATCATTACCCAAATACAAATCGGGTTTAAAATTTAAAATCTACTTTATGACATTTACTAAATATGATGGATATTAAGATTAAGACAAGACAAATATCTAATGGAAAGAATAAAATCGACTTCCCTATCATTAAGGCATTTAGTAATAGTTCTGTACAACTAAACTTAGCTGACTAGCTAACAACTTTACTAAAGTTCTAATAACCAATTAATTTTCCTTCAAAAAAAATAACCAATTAATTTCAAGTAAATTAAATTATTGAACTTGTTAACTGACTAGTCAGACTACTTTGATGACTTTCTTCTTTAGTTTTCGTGTTTGACCATTTCCATGTTTGTTTATTGAGAGGATATTTGAACGGAAATTAATAATTATTGATTTAAAATAAAAATATATTTTTTGAAATGATAAAAATTATAATTAATAATTTTTATTTTTTATGAATTTATAATTAATTTTTATTTAAATATTTAATAATTTTTTAATTATCGATATTTATATTTTTAAATAATATTTAAATTTTATAATTATACATTTAAATACTCCAATATGTAAAGATGAGTGCTAATCGGTGTAGGAAATTTTATGTTGGTATATATATAACGTTCTTTTGTGGGTATTTGATATATATATATATATATATATATCAAATACCCACACCGTTCTTTTGTGGGTATTTGATATAGATATTGAATTCACTTTTTTATTTATTAATTTTTTTTTAAATAATTTTCTGGATGTTATATAAAGCACATGATATTAAAGGTTATTGTAAAATAATTTGAGGTTTCTAACTTTCTTGCAAATTTTTTCATTCAATATGTATAATTTTCTGTAATTTTTGTTTGTTAAATCGAGTTTTATTGGTATTTCAATTATACTCCATTTAGTTTAATTATTCGTAGTCGCTGTTAACTGTTGTTGATAACTATTAACAGGTAGTTGATAATTGTTACTTAATAGTTGATTATTGAATGTGTTTGATAAGATTATTATTAGCTGTTAGCGGTTATTATATTGAATGATCATTAAAAATTAATATTAATATTTATTTTTATATTTAAATATTATTTTTAAAAGATAATTTAATTTTTTAATTAAAAAAATAATTTTTTTTTAAAAAATTCTGATTTGAAATTTTTACAAATAGTAATTATTTGACTATCTAATAACTAACAACTGTCAGTAACCAAACGCTATGATATAGTTATTGAAAATAAAAAATCTAATAGCTACATACATTTTTTTTACCAAATATCCGTTTAATTTTTAAAATTTTTAAAAGCTTAATGCCATTAAAAATTATATTAAAATATTATTATATTTATCAATAAATTTTTGATTTAGTAATATATTAGTTATTAAAGTAAAATTTATATTCAAATGATTGGTTCAGTTGTATAAAGCTCGTTAAATTATTAAATAAAAATAATTTATAGCAAAAGATTTCGTATTCGAATTTTCATTAAATTAAATTTTTTAAAATCAACTATAATCATAAAATACGTCTAAAATTCGAATTTATCTGAAATCAGATGGATTTGTATTCCGCTTTGAAAAGTAAAATTTACCAAAGAAATCATTGCAAAGGCTGAAATTAGGCAAAAAGTTCATTCACCAAATAATATTCATTGCAAAAACTGAAATGAGCAAGAGTTCTCCTTTTTTTTTTTTTTTTTTTCTTTCCTTTTTAAAGATAAATTGATTAGCAAAGAAAAGTACAAGTGAAGTGCAAAACAGGAGATAATCATAGAAAAACTATTTAGTAGATCTCCCACTAATCTCAGAATCTTGTGGAAAGTGAAAATAACAGTATAAATAGAAATACTCCAACTACCCACTTAAGACTCTTACTATGGTAATGTGTGACTTGATAGTTATCATTTTCTTTTAAGTTTGTTGATTGAGTACTTATTTTATAATAATATACTCAATTATGTATATATATTATATATTATATTTTTAATAAAGAAAACATACAACTGAATAGTACAAAGGTTAATACATATGAGGCTTACTCTTTTTTTTTTTTCCAGTTTAATTAGAGTTCTTTAGTCAATTTATATATTTATTAAAATTAAATAATTTTCTTGAGTAAGTTTAGGAGCTCACTCTAAAACTAATTTCATGTATTTAAAAATTATTTTTTGGATTTAATCTCAAGTAAGTTTATGTGGGTGTTTGGTAAAAAATTTTGATACAGCCGTTAGCTTTTTTGTTCCCAACAATTGTATCATATTTATTTAATCACTGACAATTGTTAGTTGTTAGATAGTCAAATAAAAAATGTTTATAAAAACTATAATTTAGAGATTTTAAAAAAAAAAATCTTATTTTTTAAGTAAAAAAATTAAATTATTATTTAAAAATAATATTTAAATTAAAATAAATATTAATATTTATTTTTAATGATTATTAAATATATTAACAGCTAACAACTAATAATAATTTTATAAAATACTTAAAACAATTAGTTATTAAATAATAATCATCAGCTAACAGTATCAATATCTAACTAACTATTGTAACTCTAATTAACATCTGTCATAAATAGTTACATCAAACGGGACATACTTATTTATGTCGATATGCAAAAGTATGATATAAAAATTTTCACAAAATTATATTTTAAACAAATAATCTTTTCAATTAAATATATTCGATGAAAATTTATTGTTATAATATTTAAATTCATCATTTTACTTAATAATTAACAATTTCACAAAAAAAAAATCATCTTAACATTCATTCTATTTATTTATTTTAGACCTTTTTAGTTTATATGTTGATAACAATTGTTATAGGTTACTTTTAGTTGTCAATTATTCACTGTTGGTGTTAATCCAACGATTTAGGTGTAATTTAAAAAAAAAAAAAAAAAAAAAAAAACTAACAATTACATAAAAAAAAAATTATTTAACACATACTTACCCTTTTTTTATTCCTTCCCCTCACATTTTCCTTACAAAATCTCAAATTCTTTTCCAAATTTTCTTTCATTGTCGTTTAGGGAAGTTTCAAAAAAACAGAGAAAGAAAAAAATAAATAAAAAAGAAAGGGAAAATTTGAGAAAGATGAGTGGAGTGTAGAGATGGACTAAATTAGTTCATTTTAATATATTCAACTAAATACACATAATTAAAAAAATCCATTAATTCAAACAGTTAATTCTTAAATAAATTCAGAAATAGACTAGGAAAATTAAAAATTTTCAATTACTAATATATAATTAGGGGGTGTTTATAAAATCCATTTTGAAAATAAAATTTTAAAAATATCATTTTAAAAAAAATTCATATGTCTAACATAATTTTTTTTATTTTATTTTAAGTTTCAAAACAATATTTTGAATTAATCCGTCAAATAATAAAAAAATTATTTAATATTTTTTAAATTTTAAAACAGCGTTTATGCTCATTTCAATTAAATTCAAACACTCTCTTAATCTATTAGTCTCCTGTATACTCAACTTTTCAACTTTTTAAAATTCTACCCATTTTTTTGAAAATAAAATATTATATCTCAAATTTCTAAAGTCGTTTATAATTGTATCATATGGTCAAAATTATTCTTTTAAACTTTTCTCTCTTCCAATAAACATTTATTATTATTTAATCCTTCATATAAATTTAATTAATTAATAAATTAATTCCTCTTTTTTATAAATAAATTAAACGATACTTACATTTATTTTTGTCAATAAAATAATTAAAATTTTCCGTTAAGTGAATAGAAAAAACTGAAATACCTTTATATATATTATGTAGTTATAAAACCTAATATATTATTTTCTCACATTTTTTATTTCTTTCTTTTGAATAAAAACTCAAATTAAATATTAATTTTAAAAATTTTCACCTATTTTTTCTAAAAAAATTATAATGTATTTTAAATAATAAAAAATATATTTTTATTATAAATAACAAAAAATAATTCTACATAATCAAAAAATATTTAACGTTTCATTATAATTATTTTAGAATGCATATATAATTTTTTTACTTAAATATAGTTTTTCATATTATTAGAATATATAATATATTTTTTAAAATTTTAAAAAAAATTAAGTTCTATTGAACTAATACTAAAAAAAATATTATCTTAATTATGTACCAAAATAAATTTTGGATTTAATTAGACGATTTAAAAAAAAAATCACTGACCAATTTTAATTTTTTTTTATAATTAAGGGTATTTTAGTACTTTTTTACAATTAAATATGTCATTTATTGTTAAAATATTTTGAATAATAAGAAATAACTATTTTATTAACAAAAACCAACATAATGAACAATTTAATTAGTTTAAAAAAATAAAATTATTAATTAAACTAAATATAAGGGATTAAATAGTTATATATCATTGCGCATATGCCATTAGGAGTTAGAAAAAAACTTACAGTAGAATTGATTAAGAGGTACAATTATGAATAATTTTAAAAATTTAGGGTATTATAGTCTATTTTAAAAGAATAAGGTATAATTATAAAAAATCTAAAAATTCAAGATATTTTAGACTAATAGACCAATATAATTATTCCAATAGATTAGTTAATGCTTTTCAATTTAATATTTTCGATAAAAAATTCAACTAAATACACTCAATAATAATATCCATCAATTCAAAAAATTAATTGTTAAACAAATAAATAAATTCAGAAAAAAATAGGAAAATTGAAAATTTTTAATTATCAATTTATAATTAGTCCAATAGATTTGTAATGGCAATGATTGGCATTTCTGACAATTTATGTTTATTAATCAACTAATTATTCGATAGATAATTTTCCATTGTCTCGCGCTTGGAGTTCATATTATACAAAATTCACCCATAAAATTAGTAACATAATTTACATATATTATTAGCATATTAGCGCACCTGGGAGGCAAATGGAGATCAACTAGTAAAATCATGTTGTATTCATGTAATTTCAAATTTAAATTATTTTACATTCAAATAAGATGAGAGATGAATACGATGATAAGGGTTGGACCTCATAAAATAGGAGGCTCACTTCTTTATGAACAATCCTTAAGGAGCCCAATCAAGAATTGGAGCTCATCGAGTTCTAAGCCAAAGTAAAAGTTTCACTAGCTCGCAACTACAAAGTGCTACCCTAGCACAACACCTTATTACTTCGAGTTTCTAGGCAAAGCCTTAAGATGTGGAAAGCTACATCATCTCGCTTCCCCTCAACTCGAGCCAACTCAATAGGTTGGAGCTTCATTATGCCTCATGTCATGGCACGCAGTGGCACACTGCATGGCAGTAATCATCTCATTCTCGTAACTTAGTTAGCGTGATAGTAGGAGTTTGACATGGTATGTCCTTTGTCTATCCTTTCTAATGCTTTATGACCTCATTGACCTTTACCAATAAGATATATACCCCAAGCCAACTGGGGGTCAGAATTAGGAGTATATAGCTGACACTCTCACGGGTATATCCATCTCTACACTCTCTCACTAAGAAAAATATTTTTCTCTCAAGGTAGAAGACCTTCATCTTCTTCCTTGGAAATTCTTGAGAAATAAGCTAACTGATTTAGGCCTCAAAGAGGCTTTGTGAGCCACATGCTTGGTCTTTTGATACTTATTTACTTGTTTTGCAGGTCCAAGGAAACACTTTTAGCCCAAGACTACTCATAAGAGATCAATCACCTTCTTTGAAGATTTATAGATCATCAAATGACATCGTCTATGAGAATGTTTGCAAAAATACCAGTTGATCTATTCTACAGACTTTTCTTTCTTTGAGGACTGTAACGCTTATAGATTCTTTCTTTCTCAGAAATTATTCTTTAATCTTTCTTTTTCTTTGACCTCAAGAAGACTCATCCCCATCAAAAAAATTTAGCAAACTTACTACTTTTGCTAAAGAAGGTCCTTTACTTTAGACCTATTCTTTATAAAAATGCCTCAAATATACTTAATAGACCGACCTCCTCAAACCAAATATCCTTTTTTCGAAAACTTCATCCCTAAGAAATACATTACTCCTGCTTAAAACGTCCAAACCTCCCAAACCATCAACCTATTCTCAATCCCTGACACAACTTAACCAATAACTCCATCAGTATCTAACTCTTCAATAAAGTGGCTATCCAACTCAATAATATAGCCCAAACACTAGTGGCCCTAACCTTTCAAAAAACCCCTCATGCCCAAAACATTACCAGAACACCTAAAGTTGTTCCTCATGGCGCAACAAGGCGCCTTGCCTTTGGAGAAGAGCCTCAAAAGGGTGAAGAACGGATAGGAAAAAGGGTAGAGGGAGGAAGTAAAGGAAAAAAAGGTAGAATTGGAAGATGGGAGAGATGGCTCTAATAGGAGAGGTAGTATTGATAGAAGAAGGGAGTCAGTTAGAGGGAGTAGAATAGAAAGGAGAGGTGAATTAGAGAGAGAAAACTCGATAAGGGAATCATAACACCTTGCGAGAAGGAGAGGCAACAAATCTTCTCAGAGGATTAGGGGGTCTCAAGGGGAGAAGATAATGATCCCAAAAGAGGGAATTACGAGGAGGAAAGGAGTGAGCAGAGGCTTTACAGGTCGAGAAGGGAGAGGGATTACCAACGAGACAGTATGAGGGGCAATGATCGACAAAAGGAGATAAATGGAGTAGGAAAGTGGTTATAAGAGGAACATGCTTGTTTTAAAGAACAACCTAGAGGGGGCAGAGCTAGAGGGGATGGCGATAGTGATATGAAACTCCTTATGTTAAATGAGCTCATAGAGAGCATGAGACATTTAGTAGACAAGATATAAGAGCCAAAGTAAAGAAAATTCTAGAAGAAATGCGTGGAAACAAAGTGAGAAATGAGTCAATAGAAGCTTGTCCCTAACTCTTAAATCACCTTTCATAAAAAAAAATCCAAGAATATAGGATGCCAGACAAGTTTAAACCACCAACACTGAAAAAATATGGTGGAGAAACGACCCCCATAATCCATGTTTTAGATTATAAGTATGCAGTTGAGCTCCAAATGACCAACAATGTTGCACTGTGCATAGCATTTTGAGGAACCCTAGATGGAGCTGTGATAAGGCGATTTAACGGCTTAAAAGAGGAGAACATTCACTCACACTATTCATAAAGAGGTTCGCCTTGAGTATTCCAATGAAAAGAAGAACACAGTTCCTCAAAATTCTGACCGAGAAAGAAGGCTAGTAACTACGAAGTTTTGAAAAATCACAAATTTGGACCAGGATAGAGCAATCAAGGCCATCTGAAATAGGATTACCCACTACGATTATTTCAAAATTCTTTCGCAACTTAGAGGATACATTGGTTCTCGCTCAGAAGTCCATCAGACAGGATGACACCTACGCCTTTAGTTAGTTTTCCTTGAAGATAAATGGAGAACATAATAGTGAGGCAGAAAGGAGGCAAATGAGGAGGAAAAAAGAAAAGAGTAAGAATAAAAAGAAAAAGGAGGAGAAGCCCAAAGCTCGATATCCTGAGGATCATAAATATACACCTTTCAATGATACTCTAGCGTAAGTATTTGTGGCATTCAATAACAAAAATATTTGGAAGAAGACTCAGCCCCTTACTAGCAATATAAATAGAAGGAATAAGGAGAAATTCTACTACTTCCACATCATCAAAAGGCACACTAATAATAACTTCAGACAACTTATAGAGGATATCAAAATGCTAATTAGTCAAGGTATTTGGGAAAGATTTTTGAAAGTTGAAAACTAGAAATAGCTCGGGGCGAACTGAATAGAGATAAGGGAAGCAGGTCATCAATGATGGATCTGTTAGGGTCATCGTTGCTTTACCAAGGGACCATACTAGAAACCTTAAAGCAATAATCAAGCCAAAGCCTAGGTGAGGAGATAGCCATGATAAAAACCAAAAAAACTGAACTGGTGTTACATAAACTAGAAGAACTCGGGGACAATGGTAGTATGGTTAGTTTAGCTCAGGCAACATAAGTTAAATATAGACCTCGTTCAACCATCAAAGTATTATCTTTGGTAGGGTTCATCTTAGAACGTTCCTTTCTTGAGGAGTTTCCCCTAATTCCATTAGAGCCTGACAAGGAAAACTTATTTGATCCCAAATCCCCTTCACCTAACACTAATGTCTCTTAGAGTTTTTATATGGATGAAGCATGCAATATTGAGGGAAGTGGAGCTGATATAGTTTTAAAGGGCCAAAAGAGCTATCTTTGGTTAGGATTCGAGCTTGCAATCACCAATGTTGTGGCAGAGCATAAAGCAATGATACAAGGGTTATAACTTATTTATTGCCTTGCTTGACTAATCTGAAGGTTCACAATGACTCCTAATTAATTGTTAACCAATTGAAAGGAGAGCTCAATGCTAAAGATGCAATAAGGGCAAAGTGCTTTCACGAAGCCAAAGGCTCTATATAGAGGATGAAAAATCAAAATGTTGATGTATGACTATTTCAAGTCTCGATAAGGGAAAATGGTGAAGTAGACAACCTAAGAGAACTAGTAGCATATCAACCAAGCCAACTTCCCTCAAATAAGATAAAAGTAAAGAAGGTCATACAAAGGAGCTCTAATTTCTTACTCCACAGTGATATCTTACACAAAAGAGCTTATTCCCTGCCATGGCCAAAATGTCTGAGGCCTAGAGAGGCTGAAGCCAAAGCACTAAGGTAGAGATATTTTTGGCCAAACATGAGAGAGAAAGCATAATGGCCTTCTTTAAGCAAAAGGCAACGAGCTACTTCAACAAAAAGGTTAAGTATATAGCATTTATTGAAGGAGAGTCAATAATGAGATATTCAGAGGCAACAAGAAGAAGAGAAAGAACATGCTAGCTCGCACCAACATGGGAAGGTTCTTTCAAAGTAAAAGCAACAGTTGGCCCAGTAGTATATAAGCTTACAATTTTAAAAGGTGTAGAAGTCCCCCACACTTGGAACATTCAACACTTGAAAATGTATTAACAAAGAAAATTAATAAAAATTAGAATGAATTTCTTCCATCTGCAGTTAATTGAGAAGTGACTCAAAGAAGCAAGGGCAAAGCCCCTGGAGAAGTGCAATATAAGTCCCTCGCAGAAGTGCACATCCAAAACAAAGAGCAAAGACCCTAGAGAAGTGCAATTTAAGCCCCTCACAAAAGTCCATGCTCAAATTCCTATTGAGGAATATGGGTAAGGTCTTTGAAGGAGTATAATATAATCCCTTCGCAGAAGTGCAAACTAAAAACCAAGAGCAAAGCCCTTGGAATATTGCAATTTTAAGCCTTTCATAGAAGTGCACGTTTGAATGCCTATTGAGGCATATGGGTTAAGCCCTTAGAGAAGTGCAATATAAGCCCCTCATAGAAGTGCACACCCTAAAAAAGACATAGTTTGGTTAGGTAAAAGTCCATGTGGGAACCAAAGAACTAATTCGGCAAGGCAAAAGTCAACGAGGCATCAAAGATTTAGTGAACTCTAGGCTAAAGACCGAGAGGCACTAAAGATCTAGTTTGGTTATACTAAAGACCTATTTAGGCTACACGAAAGTCCACGAGGCATTGAAGACCTCTATGTAAGGCGAATTACCTAAGTCTTATATCGACAAGGCAAATTATTCAAAGAAATTTAAATGAGGCAGATTTCTAAAGTCCTCTATCGACGAGGAAGTTTATTCGAAGACCTCTATAAGAGGCTGATTTCTAAAGTCATCTATTGAAGAGGCAGATTATTCAAAAACCTCTAAGCGACGCTAATTTCTGAAGTCCTCTACTGACAATGCAAATTATTCAAAGACTTTTAAAGCAAGGTGGATTTCTAAAGTCCTTTATTGATGAGACAAGTTATTTGAAGATCTATAAGCGAGGAGGATTTATAAAGTCCTCTACCAATAAGGCAGGTTATTTGAAGCCCTCTATCAATGAGGAAGTTTATTCGAAAACCTCTATTAAAGGTTAATTTTTGAGGTCCTCTATCGACGAGACAAATTATTCAAAAACCTCTAAACGAGACGTATTTCTAAAGTCCTCTATTAACGAGGCAAGTTATTTGAAAACCTTTAAGCGGATTTTTTAGTCCTCTATTGATAATGCATGTTATTTTAAGACCTTTATGTGAAGCTAAATTCTAAAGTTTTCTATTAACGAGGCATATTGTCTGAAGACCTCCTTGGGAGTTATATTTCTAAATTCCTTTATTGATGAGATATTTTGTCTAAATACTTCCATGCAATATGGATTTCTAAATTTCTATATTGATGAGGAGTGTTGTCTAATGACCTCCAAGTGAAGACGATTTCTTAAGTCCTTTGTCAACGAAATACATTATTATATAAGCCCTCTATCCGTAGGCCGCCTTATTATGCAAGACATTCAAGCAAGGCAAGTTTTTACTAAAATCCACAATCAATGAAATATATTACTGGAAGACATTTAACGAGGGGTAATCTTGAAATATTTGAAGATGTTTGGAAGATTTGAACCTACTTGGAAATTTAAAGCTAATGTAACAACCCAAATTTTTAATTAAATTAAAATTTGATTTTTATAAGAATTTTTATTTAATTTAGGAAAATATATCTATTTAATTATGTTTTATATGTACATGGGTCTGAAGGATTAGGAGGATCATTTTAGATTTTAATTTGAATTGTCATAATTTTTAAGATAAATTAATTATGATTGTCAATTATTTTAAGAAATTATTATTTTAGAGTGCTGAAAAATGATATAAAAATATTTTAAACTTAAGGTTATATTTATTTTATTATAATTATATATTATATATTATTTTCTATTTTATTCTATTTATATGTTACTAAATGTGATTGAATTTTTTAAAATTAATAAAAAAAAATCTACATATATATATGTGTAGGGGCTTGAACATGGGGTGATGGATAGGAAGGCTAGACTACCCCATCTTTTTGTTAACTTGTTTTCATTAATTTATATTTATTATATCATTTGTTTTAAAAAATTTATATATGAGTTGGGTGGACAACTTTAATTGGCTGGGGAAAAGAAACAACCAATTAGAGTCTGCTGATCGGGAAGGGATATTGTGGGAAGAGAGAGAGAGTAGAGATGGTGAAGTTCAAACCACCCACCTCCGGCCATTGTTAACGTACTCACAAAGACCTAGAAGTCGTCATTCTGATCGCGATCCATCACCGGAATCCACCACATGCATCGATCAAAGCTCCTTCGCAATGTCACCATTGCTAAAACTTCTTCCTAAGATTTTGGCCGATCTCAACCATGTTTTCGAGCAAGCTTGGTACTGTTTGAAAACTTATGATTTCAGAAGTATTTCTAGATCTACCCTGAATAGTGAAGACCCAAAATGTCATCGAAATCGAGGAGAGATGATTTTGGTCTTCGCATTTTTTGAGGCACTCTTCGACAAAAATAAGAAGAGTGGGTTTGCACAGCTAGTATATTTGAGACTTAGGGACCGAAAGCTACAGAATAGTGTGAATTACTCTGCCAACTGCCACTTTTGGATGTGACGCATCGCTGGCCAGTCACAGACAAGTGGGCCCTATATGCCACTGTGAACCAGAAATCTCTGTAGATTTCTTTTCACACATACATCGTGATTTCAAAACTAGTTTGTGATGATCTGACTCTGGTAAGCCTAGAATGCCTATTCTATAATTTGGTTTCAATATTTAAAAGCCCGTAAATGAATAGCTATGATTAATTATTTTCAGTACAAAATAATAAATTTATGGTCAATATAAATTTTTATGATCTATGTGAAATGAAATAAATTTTAGAACTTCAAGTTATTAAATATTCATTGTACAAAAATCGTGTTTAAATTAATTGTATACATGTTTGTATATATACTATATAATGGATTAAATAATTTAAATTTATCTATACAATATATGCAAGAATTATAAATAATGTATGATTTAAAAGAAGTAAAATATTTAGAATAATTTTTTATTATAAATTATAAAAAGTTATTTTTATGCAATGCATATTCAATTTGACTTAAATAATTTATTTTCTATGTATAAATATTTTATAATGACATAAATAAATTGAGTAAGCTTAAAATGGATTTCAAAGAAGGTAATGTTTTCTATCATATTATATTTATTTCTTCAAAAGATTTTTAGAAATTTTTGTATTGTTAAATTTTTATCAAGTGACTTGTTTTTAAGCAATGTTGTATAATTATAAGTTAAAATTATTTTGATATTGATGATTTTGGAGGTCCAAAGGGATAATTGAGTTGTGATCGATTGAAAGTCTAGTGGGCTATATTTATTGAAGTGTTTATTCTTGTGTGTCAGCGAGTTAATGTCCTAATTATAAGAGAGGTTTTGCCGAACTCCTAGCAAACTCTTTAGAGTTGTTATAGCATAACTCTAAAGTTTAAGTTAAGTTGTCCTTGTTCTAATGTTCTTCGTATATTATCCAGTTTTGACTTTTCAAATATAATCCTAGTTGTTGAGCAGTAGGCACTCTAATGGGAGCTAGCTGGTTTGGTCGTCATCAAGTCTGTTAATTATATAGTTTAATATAACACTTCATTATTTATTTATTTAGCATTACCTACATTATTTCATGAAAGTACGACCAGTTTTGAGGTATGGAAAGTTATTGTGATCTTTTACATTCATGTAATGAATGTTGGAGACATGGCTAGTTCTAATGAATATTGATATTTTGAAAAGTTATTATGATTGTGAATGCTCTACATATTGTTTGTGATTGTTTGATAGAATTAGAATGACATAGAACTACTTAGGTTATAAGTATAATATGATGATTATGATTTGATGAACATGATATGATGAGCTATGATAGGCGTGTCAATAGGGACATACTCATCGCTCAGCGTTGCTTACCAGTCGAATTGGTAGAACTTAGCTTAGACCATAACGGCGAAATCCTATATTTGGATATAAGAGATAAAATTTAGATTCAGAGAGCTAGAAAGGGGGATTGGTTCCCTAGTTTAAGGTTTAGTGTGATTCCTATCAATTAATTTTTATCTTTGATGATTTTGTGACTTGTATGATTATGTGATGATTTGTAATGATGTGGTTGTATAATGATGTAGTTATTTGTTTGTTTGATATTATAATTAAATATGTTTATCTTGTGAATGTCATGATAAATTGATTGTTGTACATATTACATTTTCATATTTAATATTTGTTTGGCATGTTATATTATACTATATAGATCATTGAGTCGAACACTTATTCCTATTCATTATTTTTTCTAGTTTCTTGCAGGTGAACGTGAAGAGTTGGACCTTTGTCGAGTATTCCTGCTATTCATTCTTCAGCAGTGAAGTTAATATAATTAATTATGTAATTATTTTCATTCATTTTGTATTATAAATTCTAGAAGCTCCGTATTGTTATCTTCCTTTGTTGCTTTTATTATTTATTTTCTATTTGATTTGTCAAGTTGGAGAATAGCTAAGCTTCCTCATCATGGTTGGTTGTGTTGTTTTGTTAAACATAAATCAACTAGCATTGAATTACGATTGAGATGCTTGAATTGATAGCCCGCAGTGGCATTGATGAGATGTGATATTATTCATATTCTATTTAACAGGTGGTCATAGCCTTTGTTTGTGACAGTTACAGCTGTCATAATGCAGTTTTGTCGTTTAGTGAACAATTAGGCTTGCTATGGATTCTAAAAACCTTATATTTTTCTATTCCCTAGTGTTAATCATATGCTCTTGGATTCGAGACGTGACAATGAAGCCCTTGGAAATTATGCAAAAATCACTCACATTGTATGTAAGCCACCAATATAACTCTTCCATTGACATCCAATGGCCTCCAAATTGAGCTCATCTGCTCGCATCAATATTTAGGCATCTAGTTGCCTCTTGATTGAGCTCGTTTACTCACACCTACATTAAGACATCCAATTACCTCCCTATCAAGCTCCTGAGCTCAACTCTCTCTTCAAGCACCCAGTTGACTTTCTATCAAGCTATTTAGCTTACCTCTTTATTTAGGCATTGAGCTAGCTCCACACCGAGCTCCTTAAATCATCTCTCTCTTCAAGCATTTGGTTGCCTCTATATCGAGCTTTTGAGCTCCCTTCTCCATTTGATCTTTTAACTACCTTCAAATTGAGCCCTGGAGCTCATTTATATTTTAGCCTTCAATTTGATTCCCTTATTTACAATATAGATAGATCTCGTTATAATGAGTTCATTTATCTACTCTCTTATACTTCTTCTCGACATGCTTAAATCTACCTAAGGAGTAGAGACCTCTAATGAGGAATAAATATGAAAATAAGGATTAGGCCTCATAGGGTAAGAGGGCCACTTCTTTATGAACAAACCTTAATGAGCCCAACCAAGACAGTAGGAGCTTATCAAGGCCTAAGCCAAAGTAGGAGCTCTACTAGCTTGCAACTACAAGGTGTTACCCCAGCACAATACATTATTACTTTGAGCTCCTAGTTAAGGCCTCAAGATGTGCAAAGTTGCATCTTCTCACTCCTCCCCAGCTTGATAGTTCGTAGCTCCCTTCTTCCTCTACGTTGAAGTAGAACACATCAGGACAAGTTTGTCTTGGAAATTAAGAAAGACACATTGTACTTTCTATCATGACACACAACGACACACTACATAGTAGCAATCATCCCATTCTCGTAACTCAATCAGCGTGACAGTAGCCCTTTGTCTGTCCTTTATAGTGCTATATGACCTCATTGACTTCTATCATAAAGATACATGTCCCCAAGCCAATTGGGCAGGCTAGAATTGAGATTATATAGCTGAGACTCTCACTTACCAAAGGGTAGATTCATCTCTACACTCTCTCACCTCTTTCTCTTACTATAAAAAAAATACTTTTCTCTCAAGGTAGAAGACCTTCATCTTCTTACTTGGGACTTTTTGAGAAATAAGTAGACTGACTTAGACATCAGAGAGACTTTCTCAAGCTATAGACTTATCCCTTTAAAACTTATTTGCTTGTTTTATTGGAGCAAGGATATACTTTTAACCTAAGCCTACTCAAAAGAGATCCATTTCCTTCTTTGAAGAACTCTGGATCATTAAAATTATTTTTAGACATTATATTTTTTCTAAAAGTACTCAAGTGGGTTATTCTAAATCGTGTGTGGATTCAAATTATTTACTAGGTTGTGGAATATAAAGGACTTTGAATTAAATCTAAGTGAATTTATGAGTTTCAGATATGATTGACATTCATAATATTATTTTTTATTAAAAATTAATTTAAAATTCATAATTTTTATATTTTTATGAATTTAAATAAAGTTAAATTTAAATTTTTTATTTTCACAATTCAAATGTATCATTAGTTCAAATTAAATGGATTAGTAAATTGACTCTCCATTAATTTTAAAATTTACAAATTATTTGAATTTAAATCACTTCGAATTTCATACTAAAATTTTGAATACAATAATTCTTGAGTTGAATAAAATATTTCCACTTTAAGTGCATATATTTTTAAAGAAGACTTTAAGTGTTGCGCTCGAATTTGAAGGCACGTGACTGACACTAGGGAATGAAAAAACATAAACTTTTAGACATATAGTAAGCATGATTGAATACTAAACAATAAAACTATCATATGACAGCTACAACTATCATATGACAGCTACAACTATCATAAAACTAGAGCTACGGTCCACCTGTTAAGCAGACCCTAACAGATACATCCAATCAATATCATTATTCATAAAAAGGTTAATGCTTAACAAAACATCAATTCAATGAGGAAGCCTAACTATCCTTTGACTCAAACAACTCAAACATTCAAGAATCAACAATATAAAACTCTAAATTAATTTACAAATGAATATAGAAATAATTACTAAATATAAAACCTTCGGTACCGAAAGAATAAATGACAGGATTGACTCAACAATAATCCAACTTCTAACGTCTACTTGCAAACTGGAAAAATAAGTGAATATGAGTGAGTGATTGACTCAATGAGCTATATAAAATAATATAACATACAACTCACATTTACTTCAATTATGCAGATGCAGTATGCTTACTCATCATACAATTAAATAATCAATTAATATATCATCTCCGATCACCATTCATCAAGTCATAGAATTACAGAAAATATCAAATCATCCAAATATGAGAATTAATCCACAGGAACCATCCTAAACCTCAATTTTAGGAGCCGATCCTCCCATATCTAGCTCACTGATTCCAAGTATTATCTCTTGTATCCAAACATAAGGTTTCCTGTCACAGCCTAAGCCAAATAAAGCCGAGCGATGAGCAAGCCAGACCGTCGTCTTTCCAATCATAGCTCATCATATTATGCTCATCAAATCATAATTATCATATCATAATCATAATCATAATCTAAGTGGTCATATGTCATCCTAATCTCATCTATCAACCACAAACATAACAATCATCACATCATCACATCAACCATGGCACCTGCATTCATCACATGAATGCAAAAATTACAATCACATTCATTACGTTTTATGATATATAATGCACTTATGCTATGCAACATTAAATAAATGAGTGGAATGAGATTATATTAAACTATATAACTCACTGATTTAGCGATCAAATATATTGGCTCTCTTCAGAGTGTTCTCAAATTGATAGCAAAGAAGACACCTTGAATACTAGAACCAAATATAAGAATCATTAGATTAAAAATAACCCAAACACTGACTCTAAAATTATAAGAAACGACTTTCAAGAATTTGTTGAAATTTCTATAAAACCTTCTCTAAAACTATAATATAATCTCCTGAAACAAAATAAATAAACACTTCAATATCGTCTACTAGGCTCTCATCCATCATCATGAATTCAATTGACTCCTCCTGCATTTTCAACTCAACAATAATTATTTCTCATAAACTTGCAAGTCTCAATTATCTAATCCAATTCAATCATTATATACATTTAATAAAATTTCTAGAACCTAAATATCTACAACTAATTCAATAATTATACACATAATTTATTTATAATAATCCAATAATTTTATTCTATTAAATTCCATAATTATTATGAAATTTAATTCCTAGTATCAGTCTCCAGTTAATTTAATAAAATCATTATTCACTTAATTCTCAATTAATAATTATACCATAATTAATATCTCAATAATTAATTGTCCTAAAAATATTTTTAATTATCACCACAATCAAAATATTATCCAAAAAATTATTCATCAAACTCTAATAATTTATCTCAATTTAAATTAATTTAATTATCTAATTTAACGATCGTTATAATTAATTTATTCCACAATTTTTCCACTTTCGATATTTAAATTTCACAAATCTTATTCAAATAATTTTCATAATAACTTCGAATTAATTATATCAATTTATCTTAATTTATACATTTAATTTAAACACAATTTTCATTTATTCACTGCATATATATTTCAATATCAGTATCAATTTTAATATTTTTCATAAATTTTTCTCTAAATAATTTAAAATAAATTTTAGAATAAACTAAAATTTACTTACTATCAACTATAGGAAAATGATATGAATTCTCCATTTTTCAGTGCGAGCTCTAGTCACCAATGGTCAAAAATTAGGTACCGTTAGAAAGCTTGGATAGAAGGAAGTCCAATGAAATTGATCTCATAAAAAATAATGGCCGAAAAATAGTCTGAAAAGATTCGATTAACCCAAATTTTGACCGATAGTTTCTCTTCCATCAATCACCGAAATCCTCCTCCATCAACTCCTCTATGCTCGCTAACATTCCCTCTACCCATTTGGTCGATACTTGCCGACAACTAGTCGCTGGACAATGCTTCTCCGACAATCTATCTCTTTCTTTTTATTTTTTCCACCCTCGATTTTGCTTTTCTTTCCCCGTTATTCTCAAACAAATATATATATAACTTAAAAAATCTAATGAATATTTTTGAGAAAATTCTTTTTTTAAATAATTTAAATTAATAAATAAATAATATATTAATATAATAATTAAAAATCATTCTTAAAATATTTTTTTAAAATACCATGATTTATATTTGTAAATTTTAAATTTATTTTTATTTAAATAAATATTTTATACTCATTACTATAATTAAATATTTTTAAATTATTATTATTTTTTAATAAAATATTATTTTAAAAATAAATTAAAATTCAGGGTGTTTCATCCTTCGTTGTACATATAGAATAGGTTTCATTGGGTTGGCCATTCCAGATAAGGTAAATTTGCCTGATAAAAATATCTCCGTCCTTAAATTGCAATCAAATTAATTAATTAATGTTCATGAAAAATCAAGTGGGATTAAAAAAAGAAAACATATCCAAGAGGCCAATCATGGGTTGATATGCAATCATTAAACTTGGTAAGTGCAGCCTTATACAGTTATATTAGAGGGGAAAAAACTATTTGTGGCAGGTAGATATTGGTCCCACAATGAACACTAACACTTCGGTGATTCTACTAATCTAATCTTCTACTGCCTTTGAAGTGGTGCCTAAGAATGCACCAACTGCCACAATTAGTGGCTTGATTGATTTATTAGCTTCTAAGTTTTCTCTAAATCACGGTATTGGAGTTGCTGATGACACTCTTCTTCCATTTTTTTTTTAATTAGAATTGAAAATCTTGTTTTTTCAAATGTTTTATTATCTAATGTAGAATTCTTGCAATAAAAGACAAATATAACAGACGAAAATTGTAAAGAAAAGAAAAGAAAAAGGTAGACTTGATAAGTCTATAACCGTTGAAAGTAACTAGTGAAATAGGTTGGTGCCTAACATATTTGACCCAACGTTCATGGCTAAGTTGCACATTGCCATGTCCCTTATCAATGGGAGTATATTATGAAGTATTTTTTTTTTTTTTTTTTTGGATCATATTAGCTATGTGCTAATTAAAATTAAATTTTTTTAAATAAATTTAAAAATATAATTTTTTATCTCACATTCATATGTATATAAAAAGAAAAATATATTTAAGTATTAATATATAAGACTCTCCTATTTTTCAATGTTAAAAAAATACAAAATTATATACTAATTAATAAAATAAATGCAAATCCACTTGCCAATTAAATTAACTATTGATATGGAATTGAAATTATTGTTTCTTCAAATGTTTTATTTTCTTATGTAGAATTCTTGCAATAAAAGATTTTTTTTTTTTTAAATAAAAGAAAATAAGGAGACTATAACCCTTGAAATTAATTAATGAAATTGGTTGGTGGTGGCTTATATATTTGACCATTTTTGCTGCCTTATTATTTTAAAAAATAAAAGATTTGTGCATGCCAAAACAATGGTAGCAGTTATTTGCACTCCCTTAAAATCAATTCATACTCCCCTAAAATCCACATCATTATCTGGCTAAAAGAATGACTTATTAACTTGATGCCCATGATACCCTCATTAGGCAATAAACTTCCTCCCATATTTTTCCCTTCAAAACAGTGAATAGGGAAATAAAAATATCGCACCGCATGGCACTGCTTCGAGACGAATCGGGTGGATCTCTCGAATCGAGTAATATTCGTTTAATATATATATATATATATCTATATATATATATATATATATATATATATATATATAT
>CANXYC012379037.1:0-22968 GCA_948193065.1 Aleurites moluccanus | reverse complement strand
GACAAAAATACCCTTATAAGTTTATAAGCAGTTTTTAAATTATATTTTACCAAACACAAACATATAGCTAATTACTTTTATACATATCACTTTTAGAAAAATAGTTTTTCTCCATAAGAAAAGCTATTTTCATAAGCTGTGTCAAACTGGGCCTAAATATATTTGGATAGATCGATTTGCTATTAGCTTCTTAAATTTTCTTGACCTAAACAATGGCTTTTTTCCATTGGATAGTCTATAGTGGTTAATTTATGGGTGTGGGTCCTAAAAAAAATAGTTGTATTAGATGACAATTAAATTAACAATAAGCAATCAGTCACTAGTTTTTTTTTAAAATGGAATTTTCAGTATAATTAAAGCAAAAACTTGGTAATGCTAGAAACATGATATTGCTTTAGTATTAGTGTTTAACGTAAAAAAAATGACTAATTTACAAATTAAAAATAAAATAAAATAAAATGTACATGCGAAGTGCCTGCTAAAGTCTAATAGTAAATATGATTAATCGAATTTGAATTTCAAACTTAATTTTTTTTTAGATAAATCTCAATCATGTTGAGTTTATAAATAAAATTTTATCTCTAAAATCATTAATATTTTAGATTAAGTCAAATAAATTCCGAAATTTGTGATTAGAATTATAAAACAATCGAATATTTTTATTGTGAGGATGCAAAATCCTTTAATTAATAATTAGCTTATTAATGAAATATATTTTTCTTTTATATAAGTTGATTAATTTTTTTAGCATTATTTTTATTGGTGAGATTTGAATCATCACATCAAAGTCTAAAATAATTTTATTTTATCACTGGACTAAATAGGTGTTCTTTAAAACTTTTTGATACATATTAAGGTAATCTCGTATTGATTATGAATAAAAAAATATAAGAGTTTAATATATGATGAAATATTATTATTTAATTGGTTACTTCTAACTTTTTAATAATGATAGTATCAAATATTCTAATATAAATTATATGCGTTTGTGTGCTTAATTTTATTTATTCATATAAAATTTAACAATGCAACTGTTAGTTTTTTTAATTTCTAACAGCTACATTATACCCATTTGATTATTGACAGTTGTTAACTGTTACAGCTATTTAGAAAAGTTAAAATTTAAAGTTTTTTTTTTTAAATTCATACTTATTTAAATAAAAAGACTAAATTATTATTTTAAAAATAATATTTAAATAAAGAGATAAATATTTATATTTATATTTAATAGTCATTAAATATATTCACAACTAATAATAAATTTATCAAACATCTACAACAATCAATTATTAGATAACAGCTATCAGTTATCAGCCGGCAACTAATAATTATCAATTATAATTAACAACTATCAACAATTAAATCAAACAGAATCTAAGATATTAATTTTATATAAATTGATTAATTAATGATTATAATAAGTACATATAGCATGAAGGGTTTAACTGCAATTCTGCAAATACACCCAATTTTTAAAGTGGTTATTGATTTAAAATACCCTCAAATTTTCAGCTTTTTATAATTTTATTATATTCTTAGAAAATAAGTTATTATATCATAAAATTTTAAAATTATTTATAATTGTGTCATTTAGTCAAAATTACTCATTTAATTTTTTTTAATAACATATGATATGTATTAAAAATATAAATAATATATTACTATTTGCTAATTCGACTTTATAGTGGCTTTGATATTAATTGCTAATTTAATTTTATGTCTTTACAAGATTGTGCGAAACCGCTAACGTTTGCGGCTAGCGCCAAACTCCATCCAGGAAGAGGCTGTAACATACCGGTCGGATCATTCTATGCTCTATAAGGATATTTTATCCTTACAATAAAAATGATTTGCTTATTTTCTAATTCTCATCACAAATTTCGGAATTTATTTGACTTAATCTAAAATATTAATGAGTTTTGAGATAAAATTTTATTTATATTTACCTCAAAAATGAATTAAGCTTGAAATCCAAATTCAATCAATCTTATTAATATTATAATTTAGCCCATATTTTGCATGCATGATTTTATTTTATTTTTATATTATTATTTATATAAATTATTATTATTTTTTATCTACTAAATAAATTTTTATTTAACACGTAAATCAAATTTTGATTCACTATTTATTGAAATAAATTTTTACTATAAATATAAAATAGTAAAAATTTATGAATTATAATTGAATATATATAATTATTGGCATGTTTATAAAATAATTTAGTATTATTTTTATTAAATTTGTCATCATTAATTGATTTATTGAAATTCTTTTTAATTACACTCCAATATGATTAAAAATTAATTCTCAAATTCTTAAAATGAGGAGGTGTTAAAAAATTGTACAAACACTCTTATTTTTAACATTATAATATATATATTGTTATTTAAGTTGAGTTTAAGGAAATTTTAGATTTTGAATGATAAATCTACATCAAATTATTTGTATATTTTGTCTTTTATTTTTATTATATTATTAAATTAGAAAATTTAATTATTTAATCTCACTCATAATGTCTTTAAAAGAGATAAATAAACTAATTAAATAAAGTCTAACTAACTATATAATTAATTATATTACTAAATACACTTTAGAAATTAAGTGAAAAAGAAAATTAATAATCAAAAACTCCAATTTGAGTTATCATTCATCATGGGTGAATATAAAATGCATGGTTCATAAATCAAGTCACGGAAATCAGCATGAAAAGTTAAGCATTGGGGCCGAACAAAATCCGCTTACATGTATTCAAAATTGAAATCCAATTTAAATTTTGAAGAAATTATCAAAATATTTTCTAATAATTACAATAAATATAATAATTTAATTTTATGGAATTACAAAAAGTGGTAAAAAGATAAGGCTATTTACCCAAATGAGCAAGATTTGCATGTTACTTGGCCCTCTTTCTCCTCTCATCATCACACATTTTTTGTTCTAAAAATACCATATTTTAATTTATTTTATTTTTACTAAATTTTTTTACAACTGTTTTTCATTTATTTTTATATCTACAAATCATAATTTTTGGGTTGTGTGTCTTTTGGTGGAGGAATGCTTGTCACCTACTCCTTTCAAGTTCTCCAATCTCTCTATATGCTTCTTCTAAGCCTTTTTTAGTTATATAGATATATAGAGAGAGAGAGAGAGAGAGCTTTGATTTTTATGTTTTGCTTTGCTTCTTCTGCAATGGAGAAGCACAAATGCAAGCTCTGTACTAGAACTTTCGCTAATGGCAGAGCTTTGGGTGGTCACATGAAGGCCCACTTGGCTACACTACCTCTCCCTCCAAAAACCACGATGACGAAGATTCAGACTCCGCACCAACTCGGAGACCGTACTGAGTCAGCATCATCTTCATATTCTTCTTCTGGTGAAGAAACAGAGCAAGAAATCAAGAATATAGAAGTTGAAGACAAGGCTTTGGTTTATGGGTTGAGAGAGAATCCCAAGAAAAATTTCAGGTTCGCAGATCCTGAGTTTTCTTTTGCTGTTGATACTGGGTCTGTTGTTCAAGATAGAGAAAGTGAGACTGAGTCAAGAAACCCAACTCGTAGACGATCTAAGAGAACCCGAAAATCTGGGTTTGCAGAGAATCAGAATCACAAGCTGAATTTCGATGTAAAGAAATCTAAGTTAAAGAATCCAAGTTCTGTGGAGTACTCACAATCGCCGGTAGAGCCAGAACCGGTAAGTTCTGTTTCTGATACTTCCCCTGAAGAAGATGTTGCTATGTGTCTTATGATGCTTTCAAGAGATGTTTGGATGAGAAACAATGAAGTACACGAAGAACAAGAAAAAGAAGATCATGGACAAGGTAAAAACAGAGAAAAATCAATTGATATGAAGTTGGAGGAACCAGAAGCAGAACAAGACGAGATCAAAGTCAGCAAGATTTGCGGGAAGTTGAGATGTGAAAAATGTATGAAATTGTTTCGATCTTCACAGGCATTGGGTGCCCATAAGAGGATTTGCTCTTTAAACAGAACAGACCTAATTAGAAACAACAATGGCGGCAATGAAAGAATTTTTGAGTGTCCTTATTGTTTCAAGGTTTTTGGTTCTGGACAAGCACTTGGTGGGCATAAGAGATCGCATCTAATGGGTTCTTCAACCGCACCAGCAACAATTGCTGCTGAAAATTCGGCTAAACTTGACAACAACAATCTGATAGATCTTAACTTGCCTGCTCCGATGGAAGATGATGACTTTAGTGTGGTTTCTGATGCCTAAGTTCATTGTGAGATCTAAGTCATTCATATTAATTTTTTTTTTTGTTTTTATGCTCAACTTAATGGATCAAGAAGTGGGTTATTTGTAGTTATAGATTATATTACTCTAAATCCTTTATTTCATAGATCATCATCAACCTGCTCTGTTCTTTTTTCTTAAATTTTTTCGAGATTTTCATGGCCGACTACCAAAAATTCATTTTTGTTTCTTTGAGTTCTCCGCAATTGTTAATTATTTGTAGCAATCTGAAAAAAAAAAAAAATCATTTCTTATGAACTTATTACCAACCCATTTAATGCAGAAGAAAATTCATTGGTTAAACAGAGTTTCTCCAACTATTGTTGTGTGTGAATTTTCAATCTTCACCAGTTCACGTGTTCTGTAGCAGCAAAATTTAAGTTTACTAGTTGATGTTGTTGCTGCTTCTCATTCTATTCTATTCTAGCACTACTGTTTAAAGACCATAACTTGCTCTATTTTCATTTCATGGGTGTACTCCCATTTCAGTGATAATATATAAAAGTTAAAGGCTTTCCTTGTGGACCTAAAGCTTTGGTTCTCTGTTTCAGGCTCTCTCTCACTTTCTCTCTGCTAAGTACTAAAAGCGTTACAATTCTGTTAATATAATGTCCTGTTCTAGTTTTCCAGCTGTTGTTGTAAACTGTCTACTATTCCCTTATACTGCGATTACAATTCTCATGCTTTATTTGTCTAGTTGGGTAATGGCCGGGTAAGATTCTCTTAACGTTTTCTTTTATCTCTTTTGTCGTCTGTTTTGTTCTTCTAGCTTTTAGCTATTGTTATTATTAATAGCTAATGCCATTGTACTAACAGTTGAACCGATTGATTGCTTATATTGTAATGCTGAAAATTAGAAATTCAATTTTTGACTATGGGGATTCTTTTTTTTTTTAAAATAAAAGATTACTTAATGGATTGAGTGTTCATCTTGCATTCTATCAAAACTATGAATTAAATCTCTAGAAGTTAGTCTAATTGAGTGTCTGTCTAGCAGAAAGAGATGAGTGCCCTTTCTTTGAAGATGGGCAAGATACGGCAAAGATGAAAGGACGAAAACAACCTCTCCAAAGATATTGTATTTATTTTTATATATATGTGTGTGTATTTGTGTATGGTTTTACTTTTACTTTTCTTGGGCTGCTGGCTGGGAGTTGTAGAGGGTTATCTTTGAAGGTGGCGAGATAGAAATTGAGAAAGATCCAAAATCTCCTTCATTTTCACAATAAATTAAAAAAAAAGAAGGGTAAAAATTAAAAAATAAAAAATTTTGATATGCCTTGAAATAAACGAAATAACCGGGCAAAAGGAGATACCATGCCATTCTTATCGAAGAATCAGTCAGATTTTATTATATATAATTTTATGTGGGTATATTAAATGTTTTTTTTTTAAATTCCAAAAAAAGAAATGAATTGGTTTTTGGGTAGAAGGACATTTTAGTCATTAAAATATTAGTCCTTTGTTCCTTCCTCTGATGCATGTTATTTCTTGTTTCAGAAGAATTCTGGTTAAATTTGCAGATTGAAAAGCTTTATCTGCCCTAGTGATCACACATACAACTAACCCCTTTTCTTTTCTTTCTTTTTTTGCTCCCTTTAACAATTTTTTTTTTTTATAATTATACGAGTTTAATACTATTATCTACTTCCTTAATTGGAGTAAATGATGATAATTACCCATTTCCTAATTTGTCTAATGCGTTTTCTGTTGTAAAAGCCAAAAATCATTGCACATTTCTTGAGGTAACTTCAACTTCTTCATTCACATTTTTAATGTTACTATTACTACTAGCAAAAAAAAACAATGGGAAAATGTTTTATTTTCTTCATGCTCTTTTAACAAGCTTGTCATCTTTATCAATCTTGGTTCATCCCTATTCTTTCATTCTTATAAGCTTTTACTTTTGAACTTCTTTACCCCAACATTTTTTCATTTTGGGTAGTTTTGTTCTTGTGTAATTGCATCTTCTTTTGTCATGCATATTGTGAATGAAGGAAGGAGGAGAGGTCTCAAGAGTTGTGTTTTGAAAATTGGATCAGACTTATTAGATTGAGAATTAGTCTAATAATTTAATTTCTCTTGAATTTTTTTAAAAATATTATTTTGAAATATATTTAAAAAACAATGGGAAGGATAGGGGTGAAGAAAGGAACATCTTTTTTGCCCAAATGATTAAATGATATTAGAAATGGATACTTTTGGGGATTCCAAACAAGCAATTTGCCCTTTTCCTCTCAAAACATGCATCACCGTAGATGAAAATATTTGGTTGGTAAATGACAAAATGATGAATGATCTTAGCTTGTAGTATGGGTGAAGATAGTTAGAAAAAATTGGACCCAAAAGGATCGTCATTCCAATTGAAATTATGTAATGGAGCTATTTTCACTTGAATTTTATATATAACTTTTTCATTGTCATTATAATTTGAATTATGCATTCTATTTGATATCTCATTTTCTGTTTTATATATTTTTTATATAATAAATTACTTTATTTTAAAATATTTTTATAATTAATATTTTTTTATAAATAATATATTATATAGAAAAATATATAAAATTAAAAATAAAATATTAAATACGATAGGGATTAGGGATGGCAATGGGGCGAGGCGGAGGCGGAAAACCATCCCCATCTCCACTCCTGCCTTAGCGGGGAATCTCCATCCCCGTCCCCGTTTCATATACGGAGATAATTTAGTCCCCATCCCCATCCCCGTTCCCCGTAGGGATCCTCGTTCCCCGCTTAAATTTTGTATTACTAAATTTATTTATATTTATAAAATTCATAAATAATAGCTAAAAATATAAAAAAAATTATTTAGAAAATATTAATAAATTCAAACACACAAAACATTAACAAAACATAATTAAAATATAAATATTTTAATACATAAAAAATATTGAGTAATATTTTTTAATAAAACATTAAAAATTCAACATATATTAAATTATGAGTACTTGAACAAATTTAATCTAATAAGTGCTTTCAATAAACTCCAACAATCTCATAAGAATTATTTATTGAACAAATTATTCCTTATATATATATATATATATATATATATATATATATATATATATATAAGAAATAATTAAATAAATATAATAATTAACCAAGAATAATAATGGGTCCCCACGAGAATGGGGATGGAGATCCCCACGGGGTAGGGAATACACTCCCCGTCCCCGCTAACAGAAAAAAAATATTCCCCATCTTCATTCCCATAAAGAGATAAATTGAAAATTTTTCATTCCATTTAAGATAAATTCTCACGGAATACGAAAATTTTTCACCCATTGTCATCCCTAATAAGAATTCCAAATTCCCAATTATATAGTTGCTACTTACTTCTCTGCCATCATGCCCGCCAATCTTACATCTCCTTCGCTGCCATTGTGCCCACCAATCCTACATTTCCATTTCTATTTATTTTTATTTTTTCTCCATTTTAAAACTTACCACCATTAATTACTTTTTATTTCAATAATTGAAAATTTGAAATGACATTTATTAGCCTCCAATTAGGTAATTAATCCCAATTGTATGGTACAAGTTATAGGTGTGCGTGTAATTGTAGGTAGTTGTACGCCGCGCGAGGTCACAAAACAAAAGAGTAAATGAGGGAATGAAAGGAGGGTGAAATGGTAAATGAAGAAGTGTTTATTTGGTCAGCGTGAGTTGTGGCACGCTTTATGAAAACTGGCAGCATAGACCTGAACTAGTGATGAAGTGGCATACCTTTTTGGTCAACTTCCTACATCCCTTTCTCGGTTAAATGCCACTGGGCCCTTTCCCCTAAGAGTTTTTATTCACTGTTCTCGCCATCACATGCACTCCATCTGTTTGTATCCAATCATTTCCCAATTACAATTATCCCTTTAGAAGAATTATTCAAAGATTAAAAAAATAATTATAAAATTAATTTAATATCTCTCCACACTCTTTAAAATATATCGTACCATTTTTTTTACTAAAATAAAAAAAAATTAATTACCATTTAAACTGTTTGCATAAAATAAATAGAAAAAAATAAAATAAAAATTATGAATCTTCAATAATTATTACCATTTCAATTTAAGATTATACTTAACAAATATCCTCTCTATTATTTTTACTTATCAGATATTTATTAATTAAATTTAAAATAATTTATTTAATTTTATATTTTTAATTTTATTTTAAATTAAATTTTTATATTATAATTAAATGTTATAAGAATAAAATAAAAAAAATTAAATAAATATTATTTTAAAAATTTAAAATAATAATTAAAATTTTAAATGGATCAATTTTAAAAATGACAGATAAAAAAATAGAGAAAATATTACTCTTAATTTTTTTATTTAATGATACAATATTGTAGTTTAATTATGATATTATAAATTGAATTACAGTAAAATTGATTAACAAAATAAAAAAATAAAAAATATATTTGCCCTAATTAAAAAAATAACATACTCTTAATATTTTAACAAAAAAAATTAAAGAGTTTAAATTTTATTATTATTATAAAAAAAAAAGTTGATAACGTTTTTGTGATTACTCAATGACACATACATGTTATAAATTTATTGTACGGAAAAATCTAAATTAACTATTGCATAGATGTGACAACACAATTTTTCTTTTTTTCTTTATTTTCTTTTTTAATTTTGAGGGATGGCAAGGGATCCTCATTGACCATAAAATAATAGTAATAGAATCAAACACTCACAATTCACAAATATAGGGGAGTATTGTGAAACGAACACACTCGATAATCTCTCATCTTTCACGGCCGGAAAAACAAAAGAAAGAGAATCTTCCTTCTAGGTCCCATCCAATTCCTTTATTATCATCTCAACAGAATATAAAACTCCGGCAAAAATCCACATATTTTACTGTTAATAACATTATATAATCTTTCTTAAATTGTATAATCACATATTATTATTATTATTATTATTATTATTATTATTATTATTATTATATTAAATCACATTGTATTTGAGATAAAAATTAACTCGGCTATTCTTGCTAATAGAGGTGGAAAATGAATTATAAAAACGATTTTGGATCAAATTGTAAATTTTAAATTGAGTTGGATCAATTATGATATAGATATTTTTTAAAATAATTTCAAAATTTTGAAAATTTTTCCATTTATTATTAATTAAACCAAGTCAAATATGTCAATGGGTTATTAAATCTTGACTTGACCCCCAATTTTTTTCTTGTTATGCAAATTTATATATTTTGTATTCAAATGCATGTTTCAATTCATTTCAAATAGAACATATTGAGATTGAATTTGAATAGGTCATAAATTAATTCCATGCATGTGACTGGAAACAAATTTGTCTACCAGAATAGAGAAGCATTATCTAAGGCAAGTGGACCATTAAGCTTTCCACCAAAAATTGTTTTCTCAATCAACCAGCAATTTATATGTTCTTGGGGAATATATATATATATATATATGTTATTATTACTATTATTATTATTGGCAATAGTAGAGAAACACATGGTTTCTTAACTTTCTTCAAGTAGCTCATGAGATTCTTTGCCCACAATGCAAGTTTTGGCTATCAAGTAATGCCCAAAAAAAGTCCTCAATATTTTCAGATGGAAAATTCTTTTGTTTTAAGAGTTTCAGTTCAAACAAAAAGAGGTATTGATTATTCTAGTTGATTTTTAAAAAACGTGTTCAAATTCTTTTATTTTAAGAGTTTTAATATGTTTATTTGTTTATATAATCGGTCAATTAAGATGTATTTATTTACATATTTTCCTTTTATTCTAATTATTAATTTGTTAAAATTCAAAAAAATATTTTTATTTTTTAAAAAGTGAAATTATTTTCATTAAAAATTATTTTGTTTTTTCGTTTGATTATAAAAATATATTTTCCATCGATTAATTAAATTATTCTAAGCAACCCAAATAATAGAAAATACAAAAATATATTTTTAAATAAATGTATCGATATTCAAAAACTTTATATTTTTATTGTCTCTCCTAAGTATAATAAACAAGTGTTTAGTAAAAATTTTTGATGCAACTGTTAATTTTTTTATATAACTGTTAACTTTTTGATTTTTAACAACTGTATTATAGTGTTTAGTTACTAATAGTTATTAACTGTTAGGTAGTTAAAAAGCAGTTATTTGTAAAAGTTTTAATTTAAATTATTTTTTAAAAAAAATTATTTTTTAAAGTAAAAAAAATTAAATTATTTTTTAAAAATAATATTTAAATAAAAAGATAAATATTAATATTTATTTTTAATGGTTATTAAACATAATAATAGTTAATAATAATTTTATCAAATATTTATAATAATTAATTATTAATTAATAACTATTAATTACCAATTATTAGTAATAATTAATAGCTGTTATGAATAGTTAAACCAATAGAGAAAGATAAAGTGAGTAAATTTTAAACATGTAATGTTCTTTTGATGGCATGTGCTGCTATGGTAAATAAGTAGATAGCTTTGAGTTATTGTATAAAAGCTGCTCTTTGGTTGTCCGACAGAGAACAAAAGCAGGTTTCTTGCTTTTATTGTTTTGCTGATAAAAGAAAATAATTTGGTTTAGTTGGGAAACATATGTGTTCAAATGTTTTTTGGAAGTAAAAAATTCGAAAATATTATATTCAAAAAATAAATTAAGTAATATTGCAATTTTTTATTTTTTTATTTCTCATAATTATTATTATTCACCACCATCATTACCCGTGTCATTAGCTACCATAGCTAATCACCATATATTGCTTCTACTTCTAACAATAAAAATGCATGAACAATAAAAAATTTTATTTTTAATTTTTAATTCTTTTTTTATTGCTGACTTAACATTTTAATAAATAATTATAAATGTCTTTAGTATTGCATCATAAAAATTGATTAGGAGTATTCTCTCACTAATTTATATATAAATTGAAATTAAATTTTATCTCTTTGTGCATTTATAAATTATTTTTAATAGCATTTATAGAAACGATTAACTGAATTAAAATTTTGCAAAAACATAATCCTGTGGAAGCATTGCATGCTAAAATTCCTTTTGACAACAATTTTTGGTTTAGACGAGTCTAAATCAATTTAAAAAAAAAAATCATTAATTAATAAAAAAAAAATTATCTGATCCATTCAAATTTAATAATTATATAAAAAAGTTTAATTTCCGTCTCATACATTATTCTTCGACTTCATCCTTATTGATATGAATGTCAATTCATATTGAAAGGGAGGAAATTTCTTTGTGCTTCCCACAAATAATTTTAGAGATAATTATTTCTTAATAAGTGGAAAACAATAGAAACTACTATCATTGTTGTTAAAGGAACAAACACATCACTGTAGATCAATTTTTCTTCAATATCATAGTCATAGTTGAAACTTCAAATACAGGTATCGCTCCAAATTAAATAAATTTAAGAGTTTGAATAGTCATACCAGTTGAATATGCAACATGAATATAATTTAATCTTTAATCTTAGTGACTTGTGTAATTTTAGTTAATAACCTCTTCAATATTGCAACACAAAACTTTTAGGACATGTCATTGCTTTATTCATGTTTATTTGTCCAAAGAATAAGTTTGCTGCATTAGAAGGCAATTCAGCATGCTTCTCATAATACTCAATTGCCTCAACGCCAAAAATCTTATATGTTTTGTTTCATGCAATTTGTATACACAAAAGATTAGAAGGATTTGTATGCAAGAGCATGCAATTGGTGTCCCATGCATTCCGTTTTCAGCAAAATTAAATTATTTGATAGACAGAAATGATTAATGGAACCTGCATAGGAAAAATTTTATTTCATTGTGCAACCAAAATGTTAGGCAAAAATAAAAATAACAACAGGATTTTTTTTTTCTTAGTTAAATGTAAATTAATTAAAATCCCATATGATTTTTGTTATTAATCTCAAAATTGTAATTTTATTAGTTATATAATAAAATTTAAAACTTAGAAGTAGGGATAATAACGGATCGAGTTTAGATCGAATTTTGTAAAATTTAGATCCAACCTTTTTATAAATAAAAATATTTGTCCCGTCACCCATCCAGTTTCGGATTGAGGTAGGGCAAAAAGATAATGCCTATTTATTTATTTTTTATTATTTTTTTAAATTATATATTTACTTATAAATTTTTTCACATATTCATACAATATAATTTATTTTTCACATAAAAATAATTATAAATTAAAGACAAATATAATATATATATATATATATATATATATATATATATATATATATATATATATATAATTAAATTGAATTCGAAGTGAATATTAATATTATAAGAATTTATCTGAATTCTAGTTGAATTCAAAATAAAAAAAATTTGCCACGTCCCATTTACTAAATAGGACAGAGCGACTTAGATATCTATCGGGGCGAGCAAAATTGCCATCACTGCTGCTTTAAAGTTTTGATAATTCACCATTTATATTTATATAAAAAAAAATTATCAAAATACTTTTAGATACCTCCTATCTCCTATACTTGTATTTCACTAACAACTAACAGAGGTGCCGGCACCGCAATTTGCACTTTCTTTAATATAGGGTAAAGAAAATTAAACTTCTCCGTTCATAAAGTGCTTCTCTCCCTATCTATCCCATATGCCATTTTAAGGGGAATTTTGTTTTTTGGATAAAAAATTCTTTAAAGAAAATGGGAACTATCAGTATTTGAATTTCATATAATTTTTTACTTACAAGATAATTTTTTATTATTATTGAGCAATTAGTCTAATCACAATTTAAAAAACGCTTAATTGTTTAAAATATCCTAAATTTTACAATTTTACCCTAATTTTTTTTAAACAATTATATCCCAATTTGAAAACTTAAAAATAATTCTATCTCAAAGTAACAATAAGGATAAAATTTATTTTATCTCTCCTAATTGACATGCCACAACGACTAAATAATAAGAGAAATTCTCACATTCTTAACTTGAGTTAATAATAAGTTAAGGCCCATATTCAATATAGCTCTTAACAATAAAAGCTGTAAAAATATGAAAATAAAAACTCTAAAAACTCTATCTTATTATACAGTTAATTTCATTGCCTTTTTTTTTTCCTTTTCAATAGAGACAAACATCTAGTTGGGGTAGGGTATAATACGTAATTGATAAAGTGAGTAAAAAATTATGCAGTTCTTAGATATCTAGTGCATCAACTATAATGGAGGATGCCCAGGATGTGAAAGCAAATTTCTGTATAAAAACTCCATGTGGTATAAATTGATATTAATTGTAACCCTTAACTCATTGTTAACAAAGTTAAGGATATGAGTACTACTTTTATTATTTAGTAGTTGTGTCAGGCCAACTAAAAAAGATAAAAAATATTTTATATTTATTGTCATTTTGGGGATATAATTATTTTAAAAAATTAGGATAAAATTATAAAAGGTTATAAAATTTGGGGTATTTTAGTTTATTAAGCCATTCAAATGATAATAATGTTAATCAATATTCAAGATTTATTGCTACCATTGCATGATTTTAGTCATTTGACTATTAACAAAGCAATCAAACACTAATCTTGAATGCTTATCATTAGGATGTGGATCGTCTTATCCAATAGTTAAAAAAATGGTAAAAATAGAGAATAGAGGGTCAAAAGTTCATTGGAGTCAAATTGATTAAATCGAGAAAAATTGATATACATATATATGTATCTATAATTTGATATTTATTATATATATATAATGAAAATAAATATAATTTGACATTTAATATTTTTAATTAAAAATAAAAAAAAAATTAAAAATTTAAAAATTTTAAAAAAATTTTAAAAAAAAATTATGACCTGCTCGAACCTTAAAAACTGATATGATTCGACCGATTCACCGATTAATCAACCGATTCATTAATTTTTTAACTGATTTTTGAAAAATTATTTTTTAGTACTGATCGGATCGATCCTTAATTTAATTCTTAATTTTTTTAATTTAATCGATCGATTTGGTCCGATTTTAACAACAATGTTCTTATATCATTGAAATTATAAAGGACCCACTTGTTTAGTTCCTTTGTTGTGCTTGTGTGAGTATATAAATATTATTATTATTATTATGGTGAAAGGAACTCAATATGAAGGGTATTTTTTTTTATTTTTTATATTTAATTACAATAAATGATTTGAATTCAAATCTCATAATCAATATATTAAATTTATTTTGTTTTAAATAATAAAAATATTGTTTATTATTTCAATAAATAAAAATGGTTTTTTATATTTTTAAATAGAATTAAATACTTTTAAAAATAAAAAAATCTCTTTGTAAAAACAAATAACACCCATTGATCAAAAAATTAAAGAATAATCATAATTCTCAATATATATATATATATATATATATATATATATATATATATATATAATCAAATTTAAGAAAGTTGAGGAAAATGAAAGAAAATTTTATTTTATGAAAATATTTGGTGATTGGAAAATTAAGAAAAAATAATGGGTTGTAAATTTTTTATAATTTTGAAATGTAAAATAAAAGATAATACTTTATTTTCTGAATAAACATTATATTAATTTATCTAAAAATAAAAATTTAGAGACCAATTTAGTCACAAAATTAATTTTAAATCAGATTAAATAAATTTTATGAAATATCAATTTAAACTATTAACCTACAAATTTTAATTTAGCTATGGATAGACAATAGCATGATTCTTTCGAAAGGGGACAGATTTGTGTACTCTGCCCTTAGGCCTTAGTGGCCTAAGTTTTCAAACATATGAGGTTCCATTTCGTTTTTTTATTTTGATCCCTTGCAAGGCAAACCCTATAAAGCCCAAAACCCTAATCTTCTCTCAATAATCTGGGCCGAGTTGGGCTGACCTTTCTGGTTTGTTTGAACAGATGATAGAGTTTGGTAGTTAGTAATTCAATAATTTTTTTAGAGAAATTAATTTAATAGTTGAAATTACATAATTATAATTAAATTGTAAAATAATAAATAAATACTTTATTTTACATAATAATTTAATTTTTTATGTATATAATTATAATAGCATTTATTAAGATTTTTATTAATTAACTAACTAACTACATAATCAGAAATAATCTTCTTCTTTTTTTACTTTACAGATCTTTTAAAATTAAAAAATTGTAATCAATAATTTATTTAATAAGTATCCATATTTTATGGCCTAATAAAAGCAGGCCAAAACATGCATGTGTCTATATATTGTATTTGGGTGCTTCAACCCCCAACTAAATAATTAAGAAGCTATTATATTATATGAAAATGACATATTAATTATGTATTTTATATGATATTAATAAAACCTTCATTTTCAATTTTGAATATTAGTTTTTATTATTATATGGTTGTCTGTTACATTTCTTAGGTGATATGCAAACTTTCTACTCAATTAATTTGACCATTGAAATTTAGATTAAAGCAATTGTATGCATAAGCTTGTGATATGATGTCTCAATAATTAGCTTATCTATTGCAACTAGTAACCAATTAGCCTTCAAGCTCACACTTCCTGCCCTTTTTTTTTTTTAATTTTTAATAGGATGTTAATTTTTATTTTTAACCCAATAAAAATTAAAAACATCAAGTGTGACGCATAAAAAATATATAAAATATAAGATATCACGCATAATAAAATAGAAAATTCGGACTGATAGTAAACAGATAATACAATTGAAAAAAAAAGATGCATTGATGATATTATATAAATGAAATATATTTAAGTGAAATAGGTAAAAATTATTTTATTTATTTATTTTGTTTGTGTAATAATAATTCATTAAACTTGTTTAATAATAATTTCTTTGTCTAATTTACATTCATGTGCTGCATGGCAGGAGCTGTAGTTCATATTATAATCTAGATTTGAATCAACATATATACAAATTGGTGTTTTGTTGATCTGTCTTCTTTTGTTCTATTTATCCTTTATGCATACTTATTAGCTAAAGCACATTACTTTATAATATAAAATAATATTATTACAAAGATACATATAATATTCCGCATAATTAATTTTAAATGCAAAACAAAAAAAAATTTATACTTCATAGATCATATAATAAATTTTTTATTCATATTGAATTCTCATTTAATATAAATTAATTTCATAAAATTTAATTTTTAAATAAATTTGAAATATATTTATGGCAAATATAAGAAAATACAGGATCATATTTTTTATTTATTTATTGGATTTTCTATTAAGATAATTTGAGTATTAATAATAAAAATCAGGAGAATTTTTTTTTTTGACATAAACACCAACACTTTATTTATTTATAATGCACATTTATTTTATATCATGTTGGAAGAATTAATAATATTTACATAATATTTTTTTTTAAATAATTATGTCATTAATTATATACATGGTGTAATATATGTGTAAAAGCAGCATAGATTTCTCATATGTCATTAATTATGAAAAATGAGTTTTAAGTTACTCATTTTAATTTAAAAAATGGAATTGGAATCATGTTCGAAGGCAACATCCATCCAAATATTCAATTACTTATTTTTACATTTAGTCAAACTTATAGGGTGCAACAGTAATTTTGAGTTTCATTATCAAAATCAATAATAATAATTAATAATTAAAAAAGAAAAGAAAAGAAAACACAAGTTTTTTAGTTGTTTGGTGGGTGGTGCGAAAACGAGCGCTTTGACATCCTCTGTCTCACTTTCTCTGTTCGGGTCGCTGCCTTGTTCTTGATTTGGTCCCTGCGAATCCTTAACTTGGATCTGTAAGTTATTTTGCTTCTATTTTTATTATTGAACTCCTTAATTGTCTTCTAAATCAAAATCAAATGCATTAAATTCAACTTCAATTTTGCTATTTTTATTTTTATTTTTTTGTGTTTTTCATTTTTAAGTTATTATGCTTCTTCAACTTCAAAGAGATCTCATAAACCCTAGATCTTGCTATCTGTGATTATATGTGTTTGATTTAGGGTTTTTTGGATCTTGAGGTTTTGGTTTAATTACTGCTCGAATTTTGAGGAGGTGTTGGAGGAAGAGAGCTGTAAATTGGAGGAAGTTTTGAGAGTATAGATTGGTGATTTTTGTTTTTTTGATACTCGTTTAGGGTTAAGGACAAGGATTGTTATTTTAGATGGCTTCGAATCCTCCATTTCATGTGATGGAGGATCAGACGGATGAGGATTTCTTTGATAAATTAGTGGATGATGATTTTGGACCCACTAATTCCAATTCGGTCCCTAAGTTCGCAGAGGCTAGCGGTTCTGATGAGGCTAAAGCTTTTGCCAATCTGAGTATTGAGGATACTACTGGTGAAGGTGAAGTTGAGGAGAAGGGTGAGAATGATTCTGTGCATGCCACTGCTGGATTATCTGGTGTACATGCAGAAGAAAGCAATACATTGGAATTGGACTCATCTAACTCATTGGGGTCCAATGGTATAATCGAGTCAAATAGTGATGAGATTGGATCAGAGGTTGTATCTAATTATTTAGTAAGTCAAAATAGCGGATCCATGAAATCAGGGGTTAAGGAGGTGGGGTGGGGTACATTTTATGCTGATTCTGTACCTAATGGGAATCATGGGTTTGGTTCATATTCAGATTTTTTTAGCGATTTGGGAGTTAGTTCAGAGAATGTTCCTGGGAAAGTTGATGGAAGTGCTAATTTAGAGAATAATTATGGTGACGGATTGCAAAATTCAATCAGTTATGGGGAACATCAAGATGTTACACAAAGTTATGGAGGATCCCTTGAAGAGAGTATAAATGGACAGGATTTGAATAGCAGTCAGTACTGGAAAAGCATGTATCCTGGTTGGAAATATGATACTGGCACTGGACAGTGGTATCAAGCGGATGGTTATGATGCAACCGCAAGCGTGCAAGAGAATTTTAATGTTAATGCAACAAGTGTGCGACACAGTTTTAATGCTAATGCAACAAGTGCACAAGAGAGTTTTAATGCTATTGCAGGGAATGAATGGGTGGCAGTTTCTGATGGGAAGACAGAGCTGAATTATTTGCAGCAGACTTCAAAATCTGTGGTGGGAACTGTGGCTGATACTAGTAAGTCTGAGACTGTGTCTACTTGGAATCAGGTTTCTCAGGAAGTCAATAATGGTTACCCAGAACATATGGTTTTTGACCCACAATATCCTGGTTGGTATTATGACACAATTGCACAAGAATGGCGCTCCTGGGAAAGCTACACATCATCTGTTCAATCAACAAATGTTCAAAATCATGATCAGCAAAAACAAAATGAAATTGCTTTCGGTGATTCATATTCCCAAAATAGTAACAGCACTTATGGTGGATATGAGCAAGTGGACAAGCATGGGTTGCAAGGCTATAATAGCCAAGGCCAGCATGGCAGCTGGGGCGAGTCTTATGGTGGCTATAATCAACAAGGTTTGAATATGTGGCAAACTGAGACTGGCTCTAAGGCTGGTACTGTTTCAAATTTTGATGGAAACCAGCAATTGCATAATTCCTATGATTCAAATATGTCCATGAAAAATCATGCGGAGCAGCAAAAACCTCTTAATTCTTTCGGGACGGTTCCATCATATGACAAAATGAGTCAGGGTCAAGTGGAGGCTAATGGGTTTGTTGGATCACAAAGTTTTATACCTAGTGGGAACTTCAGCCAACAATATAATCAGGGAAATCTGAAGCTGAATGAACAAATGAACATATCAAATGATTACTATGGCAGTCAGAATCCTGTAAATGTTACCCAAAAATCATTCCAGAGCAACCAGCAGTTTTCTTATGCTTCTAACTTGGGGAGAGCTTCTGCTGGGCGTCCTCCACATGCCCTAATTACCTTTGGATTTGGTGGAAAGCTCATAGTAATGAAAGATAGTAGTTCAAATTCTCTTGGGAGCTCATCATTTGGAAGTCAGGTGAGCCCCCCTGGAATATTCTTTCTGATGTTTTACTTTACAGTCTATTTTGTTGCCAAAATATTGGGGTAGCGTATGAATGATGAATTCTCAGAAACTGGTACGTGTTGATTATCACAAAAAATAAATAAAAATGGACCATTTTTGTTAATATTTTTTGAACATTCTAAAGAGCTAATTATGATTGCATATTATATAAAGGAACCTGTAGGAGGCTCAATATCTGTTCTGAATTTGATGGAGGTTGTCTCTGCAAATACAAATGACGCTCCAAGTATTGGAGGGAGCACCTGTAATTATTTTCGTGCTCTCTGTCAACAATCCTTTCCCGGTCCACTGGTGGGAGGCAGTGTTGGAAGTAAAGAGTTGAACAAGTGGATTGATGAGAGAATTGCTAATTGTGAATCCCCTGATGTGGATTATAAAAAACGCGAAATACTGATGTTGCTTCTCTCTTTGCTAAAAATAGCTTACCAACATTATGGAAAACTTCGATCTCCTTTTGGTACTGATTCTTCGTTGAAGGTAAATCACAACTTCTTTATCAAAGTTACTTAAAATCTTATTGCATCTATTGACTCCATGATTATTCATGTATCTTGCCCAAATAGTTTCCACTTAGGTAAGGTATTATGACAAAGGAAGAAGACTGCTGCATTGCTTTTTTTTTTTTTTTTAATTTTTATCTCGTGTTAAAAAAAAGGGAGAGAAGTGCTTTCATGTGAACTTTGTGAATCTATGTTGTGAGTGACCTTTTCCTGGTTCATAGAGTTCATGCTTAGATAAATACTTCCATGGTTTTCTCTGCTGGGACTTGTGAAGTATTGAAAGAGTGATTTAGGTTACAACTCATTTAGTTTGATAAGTGTCTGTTGGGTAGAATTTGTCAGAAACTCTCTTGTTTCTCCCCTTCCTCCCCAACTAAAGAACTGCTATTAGAATGTGTTTCCCATCTCTTTTGCTCTTAGATCCTCCTTTTGATATCCTTCTAACATGATGCTGCTTCAAAAGAAATTTTGGAATGTCACATGTAGAGGACTCTTTCAAGTTCGTTGAGTGTGAAATGACCTAATATGCATATGCCACGACGTATTAGGAAAAGTTTGGGTTGGAAAGAGTTGAAGATAAATATTGCAAATGATATCTAATCTCTAAAGTATAAAGAGTAATAGGCCGAGTACGGTGACAGAAAAAGAAGGGCAACCCAAGGCATTTATGCTGGCAGAGGATGTCTGCATTCTGATTCATTTTATTTATGGCAACTTGTGAGAATTTCGGGTTTGTTACCCTTTTTTCCCCCCTTTTCCCCCTTAAAATATATGTTGACTTCAAATGACTTAGCTTTCTTTATAACGTGTCATCCTATTGCGTGCTGTTAATTTTTTCCATTGCAATAATATTATTGGAAAGTTGAATGTAGGAATAACTAATCTGTGCTTATTTTTCACAGGAGAGTGATTCCCCAGAATCTGCAGTTGCAAATCTTTTTGCATCAGTCAAGAGGAATTGCACACAGTTCAGTGATTATGGTGCTTTTAGCCACTGTTTGAAGAATTTGCCATCTGAAGGACAACTTCTGGTATCCCATAAATTGCACTGCAATCTTGCAATATACTGTGGCATTTTATCATTTTGTAAAAGATTTTTTTGTATGTTTTAGGCAACTGCTACTGAGGTACAAAATCTTCTGGTTTCTGGTAGAAAGAAAGAGGCTCTACAGTGTGCTCAAGAAGGCCAGTTGTGGGGACCTGCGCTTGTTCTTGCATCACAGCTTGGTGATCAGGTTTCTTGTCCATTTTTCTTTATTGTCTTTGATTTCTTAGGCAATTTCATATTTAAGAAAGACTGTTAGATGTACACTGATCTCTGTCCGTGTTTGTGTACTTTTTGTGGCTGGGATAGTTCTACATCGATGCTGTCAAGCAAATGGCACTTCACCAACTGGTTGCAGGATCACCTTTGCGGACATTATGCCTACTAATTGCAGGGCAACCAGCTGATGTATTTTCCACCGACACCGCAGCTGGTAGTGGTCTTCCTGGTGCATTGTCTCAACAACCTATTGAGGTGATATATTATGCCTGCAACTCTTTTGCTACATTATATTGCCAGGTTAAGCATGTGGGATCTTTGCAATGCTTGGATTCTTTTAATGAGAGACACATAATCTAGTGTCAAACAATTAAGAGGGGGCTATGGAAATTATGTTTCAAATTATATAGGTAATGCTGCTGACCCGTACTGGTTCTTTTCTAGTTCCCGCAGCTTTCTTCTCAATGTCGACTTCTAGGATTCTGAACTCATGGGCCTTGATACTGCTGCCATCTTTTCATTTTTCAGTATTTCTTACTTCAAATGTCTCTGCCTCAGGGGAAAAAGAAATGTCTTTTTTTTTTGTCTATATTTGGAATTAATTGTCAATGTTTGGCAATGAACTGCAGTTTGGTGCAAATGGCATGCTTGATGACTGGGAAGAGAATTTGGCTGTAATAACTGCAAACAGAACCAAAGACGATGAGCTTGTGATTATACATCTCGGAGATTGCCTATGGAAGGATAGAAGTGAGGTATCTTATCCTTTTTTTGTCATTAATTTGTGAGCTTCTTTCCAAAGTTATTTTCCCTAAATATCACTCAAATTAATTTCAGATTACTGCGGCACACATCTGCTATTTAGTGGCAGAAGCGAACTTTGAGTCCTATTCAGACAGTGCAAGACTGTGTCTTATTGGAGCAGATCACTGGAAGCACCCTCGAACTTATACTAGTCCAGAAGCTATTCAGGTGATCTGTAATTATTTATTTTTGGCTCTTCTGCATCTTTTATTTATCTATGTTATAGTAGCTTCATACAGATGCTTGTATTAATGCAAACCTATGTACAGGATCGGGAGATTGTTTAAATTAATATATGTAGTAATTTGGGCATATTATTTTTTAGTTCCAGTATTGATCAAAATTCCAATCATATTAACAAAATTTAGAATGACAGAATTTTGAAATGTTCTCTCTCTCTCTCTCCCTCTCTAAAAAATGATTCTGTTGAAGCACTTGGCAAATGGTGCTTCATCTTACAAGTTCATTTGATGGGTATATGGACAGAGAACTGAATTTTACGAATATTCCAAGGTGCTTGGCAACTCCCAGTTTATTCTGCTACCATTTCAACCATATAAGCTGATATATGCATACATGCTGGCTGAAGTGGGAAAAGTTTCTGATTCATTGAAGTAGGTGGAAAATTTTCTAGTTTGATGCATTGTGTAATTCTTCCTTCAGTTTTCTGAGCCCAGTTAGTTGATTCAGGTATTGCCAGGCAATATTAAAATCTCTAAAAACTGGTCGGGCTCCAGAAGTAGAAACATGGAAACAATTAGTATTATCCCTCGAGGAGAGGATTAGAACCCATCAACAGGTGTTTCTCCATCTCCTAGTTCTTACATAATGTACTCATTGTTCTTTTACCAACCCTAGTTATCAAATATTATTTTCTCAGGGTGGATACACGGCAAATCTGGCTCCAGCTAAGTTAGTAGGTAAATTGCTTAACTTTTTTGATAGTACTGCACATCGTGTTGTTGGGGGTCTACCACCACCTGTGCCATCACCACCACAAGGAAGCATACAAGGTAATGAGCATCATCACCAACCAATGGCCTCTAGGTTTTCAGCTAGTCAATCAACTATGGCCATGTCATCATTAATGCCATCTGCTTCAATGGAGCCCATTAGTGAATGGGCAGCTGACGGCAGTAGAATGACTGTGCATAACAGAAGTGTTTCTGAGCCAGATTTTGGTAGAACTC